>SNQJ01S0053579.1:110390-122223 GCA_010110895.2 Picea sitchensis | reverse complement strand
TTAATTCCCAAAACATATACCTAATGTTAGCACGCTCCCTACCTGCTCTGTCACCTCTCTCTTTTGCAACAACGACCGAGGTTTTCTTCTCCCACTCTGCAACTGCAGGCTCCTCCCTCGGTGGCTTGATGCTCAGCTTTGAGTGATGGTGCTGGTGTATTTTCAATACTCTCTATAGCGTAGGAGGTGTGATTGATTGTCTGATTTGAATGGTTTCTTTCACTAATTTTTTTGTATGAAATGTTTAAGGTTTTTTTCACTAATTTTTTTTTTGTATGAAATGTTAATTAGCAACACACAGACATTTCAAAATAAACATATGCAGAATTCACAATGGCTCAACTATTGATCAGTCCTTCAGAAAGATCACTTACAACAACCATGCTTCTATTTGAGGTTTTCCATGGATCCACGACTCCATCCCGGTCTGAATTTGGGTACATACTTGTTTGTATCTGGTAATTATGGTTTTACTCTCTCCCCGCCTACGCAACCTGTGAAATAGTAGTCTCCCATGTCTTTGAATTCCCTGAAGTTCAATTTCTCACCGGAATCTACATCTGCCAGTGCTAATATGTGGGCGTAAAATGACGAATCTATGAACATGAAAGATGAATTGATAATATGTCCAGTTGCTGGCACTGCTCTTTATTGCATTGTTACGAAGATCATGGGTAGTCTCTTGGTCATGTTGTAAACAGATTTAGGGACTCACAGTTTGGCATATAAGTTTTTATATGGCTTAGTTTGCTTGGATGTTAGGCTGCGTGGCAGGTGCTTGGCTATTGGTTTTTTTTTTTGTGTTATTACTAATTTTTTTTTTGTTTTCTATGTGTACATCGCATGACTCCTCATCCATGGCTTCGTGCGGGCTTTGGGAGCTAGGCTGTCCTGCGACTTGGCATCTGATGCATCTTTGTGTGGAATGGTCACGTGAGCTTGGTTTGAGCGTGGAATTATGTTTCATTTGATTGCTAACCCATGATTCTATGTGCAGGTGCTAGCTCATTATTGTTAACAGCTAAGGTTGCTTCCTGGGTCTATGCCAAACTGATTACAATAGTTGGTGTAGTGACTGATGTGGTCATTAACTTGGTCAGTGTTTCCACCATTGCATTCTATCACTCCGTTGCTTGCTTGAATGGTTTCCATGAATCCCTGACCAGATGTAATAGTGGTGTGGCAATTGCTATTCACATTCCAAAACTAGAGCGCAGTCTTCCATGAAGTTAAGCCATCCTGAGCCACCATTTCAGGGTTATGGAGCAGATCGATGCCCAGGTAATCCCCAACTACACCATAATTATAATTCCGAGAGAGTAACAAGGGCCATGCCCGTAGTATTGTTTCCCAGCTGAGCAGGGATATTGCGTATTATTGGAATCACAGTAATCCCTCTTGTTTATCTCCTCGACGTAGCACAGACCTCTTCCTAACTTTGCATGTATATTACTTAGAAATATATGTATTTTAAAAAAATGCATATCTATTATTGGCACAACCATGAATCCTAAATTCAGGACAGCTTCCACACCTGTACCTAATACTTCTAGCGATTCCAATACACACCCATAATTCGTGTAACCTTGAGAATAACTTATGTTACTTTGAAAAACTAGGTATACTAGTGACGAATTTTGAATCTTCAAACTAACTAGAAATGTTGATCTAAGTACGTATTGTATTACCAATATTTGCATCATGACAGAGAAATTTATTTCAATTGAATATTGATTCCATCGTATGAGTGGGCTCGCTGGAAGTTTTAGAGCTTATTGTCATCATTGATACTTTCTACGAGGAATATAAAGCAGAAAGCACACAGGAATTTCTCAAACTCTCATTTTTTTTAGGTATTCATTTTCATTAGAACTTTAAAGAGCTCAAGTTCAGTTCAAACTTTGATTCATGTTTTCCTAGTTCTTGGGCTAAGGAGGCAATGACAATTGTTACCAACGATTATGATTTCGGTTACGATGAGAAGGCTCTCTTTGAGAAGACCTACTGCTACTCCGCATACAAGGCTTTTGGTGTGCCTTCTACTCTTACGGAGGTTGAAACCATTGAAGACTGTGAAACTCATTCTTTTGTTGGCTTTTCTATCTATTGCCTTCAATGGCTTAGTAAGTCCGTGTGCTTTCTACCTATTTATTCTCCATAAACAATGTTCATTTCCTTTTTATGTTCATTGCCACTACTATAGCCAACCCACCAGGCTCATTGGTTCAGTGATGAACAACTTCTCTTTAAATCATTTATTTTTCTATGAAACTCATTTAGGCGCAATAAGGTAATTCATTCTTCCAGGCAAAAGCCCATTAATTTGGATTTTAGGTGATGAGACTGCTGTTGTAATAATAATATTTTTTCTTCTTTAAAATTTATAATAGAAACGTTGCAAGTTGCTCCAAACAGGCAGTACAAGTTTCAACAAATTGACTATGTCCAACAAGGTTTCAAACAGAACTCATACAAATGGTTTTCAAACATAGCTACATACATAAGTACAACATTTTGTAGGTTTGCAAATTTTGGACAGTTTTTACATGGTTATGATGCATTGGTAGATACTTGTATGATTGTACTTGTGAAAGAAGACACTACCCGTACCATAGATTCACTCATTTTGAGGCTCTAGTTAGGGTAAGAAATCATAATATATAGGAAGTGATAGGTAATACTGATTACTCATGCGTAATACTATTGTTATTTAATGTTGTATCAATTTCACTTCTGTGTAGTGAGAAAATTTGAGCCTGTCATTTGTGCACGATGCTTATTGTAGGTTCAATATGGCCATTTAGCTTTTTATCCTTCTAAGTATTTCCATTTTGTAATTGTTTTCTCAACTGCTTATTTTGATAAATAAGAACTAGCAAAATGTTAAAATACACCAATTCTATGTTTTTGCTATTGCCTTACCATTTTGTGTTTTTGTTTCAGTATGTATATTTTATTTATATTTATATCTGTGTTAAAAAAAAATTGTGTGCTTGACTTGGAGGTTAGGTGGAGCTGGAGTTGGAACTTGGAACTTGGCCCTCAGGCCTAGATTTCAAACTAAGGCTCTGATACCATGTGTAGGAACTTAAACTTAAGTAAGCCTAAAAATTTCATACAATTGAACATAAATTTCTTTCAATGTGTAAATAATTCATTAATCATCGTAAAAGCATATAATATTCGATAGAATTTAAAATTTAACTACAACATGAAAATAACTCAGCAATTTCATAAATAAATTACCTACTTTTGATGCTAACTTTCATTGATATGGTTGTCCTTTCCTTGCTGCCTTGCCCAGCCTGATGCACTGACCCAACTCTGCCCAAACCGACTAACCTCCCAGCCAGCTAGGAGAAACCTGTCCGGCTCCCTAGCTCCAGGAAACCGAAAGGAATCCTGGCCCTCATGCCCAAAACCCCCAGCAACCCGGTGCCCCCTGCGATGGTTCACCAAAACTGCAGAACCCAACAACAGAACCAGAAAATAAAAAAAACCAGAACTATAGTCTCTCCTCCCCCATAATTCTTCCTTCCTCCCTATTCTCATAATCCTTCACATAGGACTCTTTCCCTGTCATATCTTCCCCTTCACCCAATCTGCTCCCCCTCATTAATTTCCTTATCTCCTTCTTTATTATCTTATCCCCTTATTTATTATCTTATCCCCTTATTTATTATCTTATTCCCTTATTTAATGTTTCTTTCCCCCCTTTCATATGTAAGTCTTGAATTAAATAAACTAAAAATTATTAACCCCTTTAATTCATTACTCAAATAATTAATGAGTCAATTAATTAATTAATTAATCATTGACAGATATGAACAAGTAATTAATAATTAATTAATTAATTAATTAATATTATTAAGAAATAATTATTGTTTAACTAAACATATTAGGACAGTCAGGTTATCAAATTAATTATAATTAATAATCCCTATGCATCTATTTAACCAGAGTTGTTACAGCCCTCAATAGAATCAAGAAGACAAGGGTACAAGTACTAGGTGCAGTTGAAACTGGGTACTAGACACAGAAAATACAGTCTACACAAGGATGGAAAGGAGGTATAAGGTAGAAAGCAAGGGTTGCACTGCACAGTCGAAAGTCAAAGTAAAACAAGAGGATCAGATCTCAAGTGCCTCAGGATGAGTCATAGGTGAGTGTTGGGGGCCTTTTGACCCTTGGTTATGGAAGGAAGTGAAAAAAAAGGAAGAAAAGGTAAAAAGAGAGCTTTACGGAAGACACAATGACTGTCACTGGGTCGAAGTGAGCAAAAGAACAGAAAATATGGAGCGAAGTATGGAAAAGCAAGCCATTGGATGAGGAGATCGAGGATGATAGATCAACAAGGAAGATGGACTGAGGATGACTTAGGAAGTAGAAAAAGATAGCATTAGATGCCTTGGAGAACCGTGATATGAAGAAGGAAAGACATGCTAGCGAAGCCTGGAAAGAATGGGTCAAGTTTACCTAGGGTTTTAGACACCTAGGGTTTTGGTAATTAGGGTTTTTGACATCTAGGTTTTGACCTAAGGCTGTCAGTGAGGGATTGTAATGTATAAATAGAGGTTGAGAGGACTTAGGTCGGGTGGGTATGGTAGTTGAGTCTTGTTATTGATCATTGTTCATTGAGAGAATATTGTATTATGGGTGAGAGAAGTGCTGAGAGAGAGAGACTTCTGGTATTGTAAGATCTTCAGCTGGGTGCGAAGATCAAGTCGTACATCTGGGTGCACAGGAAGGGAGATAGAAAGAGAGACGGAGAGAGAGGATTTATTGGCCAAGAGCACAGATTAGAACTGTAAGATTTATCTTAAAATATCATAAGCACAGTTTTGTGGACGTATCCCTAGAGAGAGGGTGAACCACATACATCTGTTGTTGTGTGTGTGATTGATGCTTCGAGCTATGATCTTGTTATATTTTTATCTGCATTATTGTATTAGATCAAATCTATAGCTATGAGGGATAGATCTAGCTAGTTGAATGATAGATGGATGTTATGTTGTTGTTGTAATAAGAACCACTTGATATTACCTTGGTTGTAGAAATATCTATCCTGCAACCCCCTCATAGGTGCTTCGGGTGAGACTGCATCTACTTCGCAGGTGCTGCTGAAAGGGCCAGTAGATAGGGCTTGTTGGTGTTCTCTTGGATCTAAACCATGGGTCTGCCCCTGTGCCAACATTTATGAATGATGTATGTGTGTTTATATGTTGTAGATGTATGAATATATTTCAAATCTGCAGGAGTAATATATAATCCACTATCTATCTATGAGTTTGAATGAGATTTAGAGGTTCTTTTAGGATAGTGCAAGGAGTGCACGATAGAGTATTGGAAACTCTGTGAAGCCAATGCAAGGAGTGTGTGCTTGAATTTTGTTTGGAATTCAAGAGGAGAATGTGTCAGGTGTTCACACCAAAATAATTACAAGCTCAGAAGGAGCCTCAGAGCTATTGAACACTCTAGAGGAAAGCTTGTGGAGAGAAAGCACAGCTAGAGTTAATGAATACTCTGTAAGCTCAGTAAGGAGTGCTTTGAGCTAGACTGCAAGAAGTGCATACAAGAACTCAGTTTCGATTTCTGAGAGAAGAGTGTCAGAGAAGACACCCCAGAGTTGTTGAACACTCTGGTATCCAATTGAAGGAGGAATTACTGCATAGTTACTGAATACTCTGAAGGAAGACTCAATGAAGAATGCTTTGAGTGGGTGCAAGAAGTGCACATTAACAACACCTTTCTAAAGTATTGGGTGAATTTAGGAGATATATACAAGAGTGCATTGAGAAGTTGTTTTCCAGGAGGGCACAAAGATCCTTTGAAGCCTGAGCATTTATAATCTCAGGCGGACCAATGCAGAGTTTGCACAGGGTGAAATTATCCCAAGTTCATAAGCTTAGGAGGAAGATATTGGTGTGCCAAGAGGGCACTAGAATTTTTCTAGCCATGAAGGAGGATTGAAACTCTTTAGGTTTGAGAGAGATAAAGCTTAGGAGAAGTAGCACTTTCAACAATGCAAACAAAATTCAAGTCATTTGGACTTGAGGAGGAAATTTCAAAGGGTCGAGTCCCTTTTATTTTTAAAGAATTCAAGAGCAGGAGGGATAAATGATCCGTCAAGATTTTTCGAATGAATTATGGTTGAGTTTTTAATTTGCATGAATTAATTGACCATTGGGAAACTTAACGAAAGAACAAGAAAAGAAAAGGAATTATACAGCCATTTACATATATGTAGATCTGAAATGCAATGAAAAACAACAAACCATAATACACAGGTTGATAACGGAGTTCAGCACAACTTTGCCTACGTCTCCGGGCCTTTTCTCTATGGGGGAGGCTTCTTTATTTCTTTTCAAAATCTCAATAGTACATCATTACAATGCCGAATGGATTCTAGACTAATCTATTCATGTTCTCCCAGATCTCTAGAACCATGCACAAAAAACGGCACCTGAAATGGATGTCCGGAGCTCTCAGAAATAGTCCGACAGCATCTCCTCCTCAACGGCTTCCCTGCCTCAAACTGGCTTTGACTTGGCTTCCTCTCAACATCTCTGCTCTAATTGCTCTCCAAAGCTGTCCCCATGGCCTAAAAATGGCCTTGGTTAAATAGTTGGGAAGTTGGTTATCCATCTCCAACTTCCTCCACGAATTTAGGCTCTAAAAATGCCCAATAACTCCCAAAAATGAGTTAATTACATTGAAAATGAGTTTAATTAGAAATAAAACTCAAAAGTGGTTATAAAACCCACTTTTAAACTATATTATAGTTTGAAATCGGGCTTAAGCCCCCAAGTCTGGGCGCGCGCACCTCTTATGGTCATATGCGTTTCATGTGGCCACGCGCTAGCCCTTGGGCTACGCGCGGGCCACCCCTTAACCGCTGGACTGGTCACATGGCAAACAAAAAAACCGCGCATACATTGTTAACGGTTATAACCGTTGGTTAAAATTGAAACCGCACATATGTAACGGTTAACCATTGGTTATATTGGAACCGCGTGTTAAATATTAAACCCGCGCGCCATTCCATAGGTTACGGTCACATACAATAACCACAAGACCGCGCATATGGTAATAGTCCGCGCTCCCGGTTGCGTGGTGAGGTTATATGGTAGCCGAGGGCTGGGGCTTAGGCCCCGACCCTTCTCCCACCGGCCAAACCAATAAACTAACATAAATACAAAACCTCTCGATTAGTTAACAAGCACCAACACACGGTAGAGTGGTTATGTGACCTTTGTTAAGGCTCTGTCGGTGGGGAGGTCGTCGGTTCGAACCCGGCCGACCACACAACTTTTTAATAACAAACCAACAGCCAATTCTCGGGTGCCATGTGGCAGCCCTTGACTAGGCCACGTGGCACCCTTACCACCAACCAAAACATGCCACGTGTCATCATCTGATTGGACCACGTGCTGCCACCTGTCGTTTGTCGTATTGCCATGTCATCTGCCACGTCACTTGCCGTATGGTCTAGTCATCTGCCACGTCAGCACCGTACTACCACATCGACCTACTACGTCAGCCCTGCCATATGCTTTGTCAGCCTGCCACATCAGCTGTTGATGTCACCTGTGCCACGTGTCACCCTTTCAGTGGTGACACGTGTCACCTCGGGATTGGTCCAGTCGTACACCAAAAATGCCAAATCTGCCTGACACGTGTCACTGCCTGAGGCTGCCACATGTCCTATACATACCTACCACATGTCGTCTCCTGATGCTTCCACGTGTCTTGTACGGACCTTCCATGTGTCTTGTACGGACTGTACGGACAGGTACAGTCAACATCCAAAAATTTTGCATGTTTGGCTTGGCGGACAGAATGCGATATCTTCTCCATACAGACTCCGTTTGACAAAAAAATTATACCACTAGAATCAAGAAGACGAGACGGACGCAATGGTGTTGGTTTCATCGGATTCTGAGCACTTTCATTTTTGAGCATTTTTCATGCCCTGACAGGCTTCTGAATCCGATTTCGGATCAATAAAAGTTCCCAAAACCGAAAGTCAAGAACCAAATAATTGGGATCACAGGAGGATCAAATGTCACAACCTTTGAATTTCTTAAAATACTTCTTCATAGTGGAAATTGCTAGGAGAAGCAGGAGGATGAACAAATTCCATTAGCTTACATGGGGAGAAGAAATATGGATAGTTAAATTTTACGTCCAGACATTAGGAGGAGCGCACAGGGAGGAAGATAGATCCCAGCCATAGAATCTAAGTGCAGAGGACCAACAACCATTGGATCCAGGTAAGTGTACAAGACTTAATCCTCTTAAGTTCATAGGAGAGAGTACTAGCCGAAATCTCGAAGCCCCGAAGTGGATCGGGACTGTCCATCGTTAGCGAAATCATGTGTCAATGGATAAACCACTTCAGAGGTTTGACATTCTGGAGAATTCATAGAAAGGGATGCTTGGGTGTGAATATGTAGAATATGGATTTAATCAAGGCCATTGATGCTATGATGACATGTGGCATCATAATTAGAATTTCAGAGGTTTAGTACTCCGAAGGTTTTGTGGAGAGGTGTTTGGATTTCACCAAAGACTGGAGTCCTGAAGTCACCTGGGTCATCCATTTGGAAAGACACATGGTGGATGTCCATGCACTTGAAGGCAGAGTACTCCAGGGAGAAAGATAAAAGAGAGAGCATTAAAGTGGTCAGAGGCCTGAAGGTCGAATCTCCGCTAACCATCGATCT
This sequence comes from Picea sitchensis, assembly GCA_010110895.2. Classification (NCBI taxonomy): domain Eukaryota; kingdom Viridiplantae; phylum Streptophyta; class Pinopsida; order Pinales; family Pinaceae; genus Picea; species Picea sitchensis. Next base: position 113,497 of record SNQJ01S0053579.1, on the reverse strand, counting down.
ATCATGGAAACACATCGATAGATCTGTCTGTTCGAAGGTGTAACACTCTAGGAGACAAGAGGAGAAGGGAGAGTATACTGGAGTTCATATGAAACCCGGAGGTTAGAATCACACCATGACCGTCGATTTGGAGAGGGGTACATGGCGAAATCTCGTGAATACGAGGTTTTGTCACTTTAAGAGTGTGTAGAAGTGTCGGGTGCCAATAGTCCCAAAGGCTGAAGGCTGAGAGCCTTTTGAGTTTATCCCTGGGTCACAACTCATGGTCCCATAAGGAAAGGGGCCTAATGAAGGGAACTATCATCTATGTATTTCAACTTTGAGAAAAGGAATAGGGGCTTAGTAAGAGCCCATGGGTTTCATAGAACTTGTGCCTTAGGAGGAAAGGGGCATGTGTAAGACTAAATTGGGGCTCAACAAAAGCACTAAGATTCAATTGGAATCAGAGTTGATCAATCCTTGACCAGGAGGTCGCGCAGACCCTAGGAGAGGTAGGGAGTTTGCATCACTATAGCACATAAACATTGTTTAGACCAGCTTAATGAGTTAGATGAGATTCACTTGGATACCTTAAATCATATTGATCTTATTTAGAAACAATGAACCAAATGGCATGATAAATTTATTAAAAATAAGGTGTTTGAGAAAGGTGATTGGGCATTATTATATGAATTTAGATTTAAGGATTTTAAGGGGAAGTTTTTTACTAGATGGTTAGGTCCTTACAAAATGGACATTGTTTTTGACAATGGGACTATTAATCTCACAACCATAGATATATCACAAGCTTTTGTACTTGCCAATGACCATCATCTTTGGTTGTATCATCAACCACTTTCCAAGGATTCATTTGTTTCTCAAATTGTTTCAGATTCAGGTTTTGAGATCATTAGGGAAAAAAGCATTTTCCTGCACCACCAACTACATAATCCAAGAAAATAATAGTAATAATAATAATAGAATTAAAAGTAAATCTAACTGTGAAAAATCCTTTAGAGAAAAATTAGATGGGTGCTAACTAAAAAGAAGCTTTCTCATGGTTGACATTAAAAAAAAAATAGACAAGTTTTCTCTTTCATTATTTTTGCTAATATTGCAACAATTGTTTCTATAAATAACATCTCCATGTCTATATTTGCACAATTAATTTAATTGACGATATTCACTGTTGATTTGATGCTGTAACTCACTTGTTGTTACTCATCACTTGTTGTAACTCATTGCTTGTTGTTACTCATTTCTTGTTGTAACTCATCACTTGTTATTACTCATCGCTTGTTGTAACTCACTTATTGTTACTCATTGCTTGTTGTTACTCATCACTTGTTGTAACTCATCGCTTGATGTTACTCATATCTTGTTGTAACTCACTTTTTGTTACTCATTAATTGTTGTTACTCATCGCTTGTTATTACTCATCACTTGTTGTAAATAACTTGTTGTAACACATTTGATGTAACTCACCACCGCCACTCGCTCGTTTTTAATCAATACCAATACTTGCTCACAATATAAAATGCTCCTTTTCAACTCCATCAGATCTCCTTGTATGCATAAATGATGAATTAATTGTTGAAACTCTGATGGAATAGTTCTATTTAGCTGTTGACACTCCGTCTGCCACCTTTCAACCATGAAATTTTCCAACTCAAACATCATATCCATTCCTTCTATGGTCATCATTACTGTTTATGCTCCAATACCTAGTTACATCCAACTGCTAACATGACAAACACATTTTACAGTAAGTACCTGACAAGTATGTCCTTCCCACTTGTGTCCATGACTTTGAATTTGAGGTGACTTCTGGACAATCACCTCCACTCCAGCCAAGATGGCTTCCACCTTTAGTTGGGGAGTGGGGGGGGGAGGGGTGTCATCTTACCATGTTTCATATTTATTACCTTTTCCATCCTACCTATCACATCATTCCACCTCTCCATTATGACACAACCTTTCCACCTTTATCCATTATTTCTAATTATGTCCTGAAACCAGGACACCATCAACTTTCTGAATTTAACAATCTCTCCCCCATCTACAATTGCACGTCCATTCCTGCAACTCTCCCTGCAAAAAATCCATAGAAAAAAACCTAACAATCATTTTTCCATCCACAATAGGGGGAGTAAATGTCCAACATGAGCCTGAATTGCTCTAACTAGTGCCTAGCCATCCCGAGGCCTCTCAAATATTCCAAAATGTGGGATGGGTGGTCTTCTTAAAAAAATGAAGATATTTGACAATGTCATGTCCCTTGAATTCACTCAGAATCTAGAAGGACTAATCTTGATGGTGCCCGAGCTGAATTTTGATGTTACAAAAGGGGCCATTGCAAAATCTACGGGGATACGATGGTTGGGGGTTTTAGGAAATGATACACACTTCCACTCTAAACCTAGTAGAAGAGAGAAATACATGTTTAGTCAACAAATTAAATGACACAACAAGCACACAGTACACATATATTTTACCCTCTTCCTTAGACAAGAACAACCATGTAGACAATTTGAATTACATCTACATGACCAACAACCTCTATGATTATTGATTGATTCATTGATTATCCTTTTAAGCCTTACAACATGCCTTCTTTATAGGCTTTACAGTAGGAAAAACCCTAAATAAATGGCGCCCAAAAATGGTAACATATCCATGCAGATCATTGGCTACAAATATTGTGAATCTTTGGATTTTTTTACAGTCGACTACCAAGTCAGACTATTCATCGACTACCAGCCAGCCTTCATTTGATCTTCATTTGGTTTCCACACTCCCACTTTCCAACCTCTTGTTGGTTTACCTCTTCGACTTGTTGTCTATGTCTTGACCATGTCAAACCACCTCGACCTTTGACTTTGACTTTACTCAGTCGACTAGCCTCGAACTTCAACTTTTTGTCGATCGACCTCAAATGTTTCTTTACCCAGTTGACCTACCTAGACATTTGACTTCAAATTTTAGTCGATCCACCTCAAATTTCACTACAAAGAATATAACAACCCAAAAGGGGTGATCTGGTTCAACATAAAAGTGTCAATCTTGGCAGGGAAGGCTAATTTTCTGAGAGCTGAAGAACAAGTAAAGGAAAAAGGTAAGGGAATAGA
>SNQJ01S0053579.1:93765-110380 GCA_010110895.2 Picea sitchensis | reverse complement strand
AATTAAATGACACAACAAGCACACAGTACACATATATTTTACCCTCTTCCTTAGACAAGAACAACCATGTAGACAATTTGAATTACATCTACATGACCAACAACCTCTATGATTATTGATTGATTCATTGATTATCCTTTTAAGCCTTACAACATGCCTTCTTTATAGGCTTTACAGTAGGAAAAACCCTAAATAAATGGCGCCCAAAAATGGTAACATATCCATGCAGATCATTGGCTACAAATATTGTGAATCTTTGGATTTTTTTACAGTCGACTACCAAGTCAGACTATTCATCGACTACCAGCCAGCCTTCATTTGATCTTCATTTGGTTTCCACACTCCCACTTTCCAACCTCTTGTTGGTTTACCTCTTCGACTTGTTGTCTATGTCTTGACCATGTCAAACCACCTCGACCTTTGACTTTGACTTTACTCAGTCGACTAGCCTCGAACTTCAACTTTTTGTCGATCGACCTCAAATGTTTCTTTACCCAGTTGACCTACCTAGACATTTGACTTCAAATTTTAGTCGATCCACCTCAAATTTCACTACAAAGAATATAACAACCCAAAAGGGGTGATCTGGTTCAACATAAAAGTGTCAATCTTGGCAGGGAAGGCTAATTTTCTGAGAGCTGAAGAACAAGTAAAGGAAAAAGGTAAGGGAATAGATAGAACCTCACTACCCCCTACATGGCAAGTTGTTTCTTATTTTGTTTAGAGATGCATTACCTTTGAAGGAATATTTAATAGTGTCATATTCAATTACCACTTTATGTTGTTGTCGCACCTTCGCTATGGGAAACTACTCAACATTCTTTACATTTTGTTGGAACCCATGAAGTTAATGGATATGTTTATCCTATGGTATATAAAATTGCAAGCCTACATCTCAAAAAATGGGTTAATAAAACTCTTGGTCATCTATGCATCGGAAAAAATAAATGGGATGTGGCTCCAATTCATCACCCTTGTTGAAACTATGTATCAATAGAGGAAGACATATACGATATAGAGAAGTTGGTAGAGGATGAAGGAGTAGGGATGGAAGGATCTAATTTAGGACAAGAACCTTCTTCATAAATGGGGTGTCAGGAGACAAGGAGTCTGAAAATGGGGGTGATATGGAATTGGAAAATATTCATGCTGATATGGTCACCAAAATGGAAGTGGAAGAGAGAGAGAGGATGTAGGAGGAGATACAGAGAGATAGGATGTAGTAGGATATACACATAGAGAAGATGAAGGAGGATATATATAGAGAGAGAGGATGTACAAGTATATATAGATAGATAATATGTAAGAGCCAATACAGATAAAGAGGATGCAAGAGGGGACACAAAAAAATAACTCAGTGTAGAAATGATAGGGGGTATAAAAATAGACTAGGAAGACCCAAGGGAAGAAGAAGAATAGGTTGAGAAAACATAGATACAAGGTGACTCCCTTTTTGTATAGAATATTTCACCACCACCTTATAATTATGTAGTGGAAATTATAGGCTAAAACCACCCTTGGGAAGAATCCAAACCCTTCCCTATCGTGGAAGAACCCACACAATAGAGAAGAGGGAAAAAGAGGTTGTTTCAAGGAGTTTCCTATGACTTCATAATAAGAAGGAATAGATAATCCTTAATAAAAATGAAAATCAAATCATCTGAATCACCAATCATCACTACTCTCCCACAAGAACCTCCTAAAAATACATTTTTTTATAAAAAAGGGGAAGGCTAGAGAAAATATCAACAACTCCAGTCCATGTAAACCTGAATCCTTACTGAAGAAAATTGATTGTTTAAAGAAGGAAAATTCAAGGTTCAAGGGACAACTTGGGGTTCTGAAGGATAAGTTATAGGAGAAAGAAAAAACCACATGATTGGGCTCCTTGGCCTAGACCTATCAAATTGTGGGAAAATCACTTACCCCTCAATAACCCGAGACTAGGACAATAGAGGATAAAGATTCTATAGCACAAATATTATTGGGATGTGATGACGTCTTTAACCAAGAACAATATGCACAAGACAATACGTTGGCACCAATATTAATTTCAGTATGATTTCAGACATAATCTATTGAGAAGTACAAGGAGCCTACTGAGATTCCCTGAAGTGATCAAGGTGTGGTTAGGGATACTACTGTTACATGTCAAGAACCAGTGGTACATGGCACATGGACAACTCAACCTAGTCAAATGACTGAAATAATTGTTGAAACTCCAGGAAATTTTGTTAGGGATACTATTGTCAGATAAGAACTAGTGGTACCTAGCACAGAGACAACTCAACTTAGTCGAGTTACTAAAATGGATGTTGAAACTCCAGAAGACAAGGAACAACATTGTGAGATAGAAACAAAGAGGTATTCTTAGGCTGATACAAAAGAACCTGTCCAAGAAGATACTATTACAAAAGAACCATTAGTGCCTAAAAATGAGGTATCTCATCTTGAAGAAAAAAGAAGTTGGATCATTAGCCCCAATATTGATATACTGGTTGCTGAAAACTCATAAGTGGAAATGACTATCCCTGTCATTTCAACCATGGGAAATCCCCATCAAGGAACATGAAATAATCATTCATGACCTCAAAGAGAATTGGGAAGAATAACTAGTGTTCCATAAGTAGAGGTGGGATGAGATGAAGGAAGAGAGAAAGTAATTGAAAAATATAAGGCAACAGGTCCAAGCCTTGCGGGCCACCAAGGAAACAATGTGTGATCTGGCACATGAATTATTTTATTTCAGGGGTCCCTCCCCTGCTTATTCATTGTTCCTTCAATAACAATACATCCTTTTACAATTAGTAGATATGAAAGAAGATATAAATTGCATGCTTGAATCCACCATGGAATTTCTAAAAACCTTTTCTCAAAGAAATCTTGTAGATCAACATCTGCTATGTGAGTTATACATGCATGAGTTCATTTGGTTTGGAGAACATAGATTTAATATTTCACCATATGTTGGAGATATCCAAGAAAGATCCTTCACTTCATTTTTCAGTAACCAAGAAAAGTGGAAAACAACCCATGATATCATAAAAATATCTCAAGTACAAAAGACATTATGGATCATAGGAGAACCTTTCCCTATTGCTTAAGTACTTGGGAGTTACAAAATTTTTATTAATTCAATAGAATGGGTTGCTACTATGAATGATCTCCAACTATTTATCATAGACCTCTTCCATAGGTGCATTAATATGCAGTTGAAGGAAGCTTTGGAGGGTAGTTGGCTCAGATGGGAAAACTTTGATGATGAGTTCAAGAGAAGGGATCCCTATGGTTACCCAAATTTCACTCATTCCATTTCAAGAGTAACCAGATACATGGATTGTATCAAGAACCGTGGATCTAGTTGGCTTAGCCTTATATACAGGTTTCCACTAATATGGCTCCCTGTAAGGAGTTATCACTACCAGTAACAACTAAGGATATATGAGGATTGGTGGATAGATTTGATGACATCTAATGGGTATAGGTCTATTCAAGATGACATTGTTGGAGCATATTGTTAAATTATGAGCTTGATTTCTTATGTAAATTAATTCTTTTATTTTATTCAACACTTTGATTCCATCTTAATACACTTCAAAAATACCATGATCATAATCAAATAGCAATAACTATGTAGATAAGTAAGCATGCACATCAACAACACATATACCCTGGGGAAACCCTTTAGAGGGAGAAAAACCCCAACAAACAATATTCTTTTATTGCATTAATAATGTAAGATCACTTACAAATATCCACCATGAATGTTCTTCTCTTAAAGAGCTTGCCAAGATGACTTTGACCTGACAAAGACCTAAAAGACCTTACTAAAATACACCTCTGATATGTCGCCTCTATTGTTGATATACATCACTGATATGTTGCTTTGGTATGCTGCCTCTTTATCACTGATATACTCCTCTATTTCTTCTCCCTTAACCTACATATCAAAACTGTGTTGAAGAGAGGGGTCAAACTCTGCTTATATAGGTTGAAGAGGAGAAGAGGAGAGGCTTGAAATAGTAACCTATTTGCATGAGTTAATCATAAATCAACTTCATACTTTAGTTCAAACTTAGAAATAGACTTGAGACTGGTTACAACTCAACATTATACTTTAGTTAAAAAAAAGAACTAGACTTGAGACTGGTATGCTTTAGTTCAAAAATAGAACTAGACTTGAGACCTCAGTTACAACTCAACATTACACTTTAGTTCAAAAATAGAACTAGACTCAAGACTTTAGTTGCAACTCAACATTACACTTTAGTTCTAAAATAGAACTAGACTTAAGACTTTAGTTGCAACTCAACATTACACTTTAGTTATAAAATAGAACTGGATTTAAGACTTCAGTTATAACTCAACATTACACTTTATTTCTAAAATAGAACTAGACTTGAGACTTCAGTTACAACTCGAATCTTTACAAGGAAATTCGAAATTCTCTTCATGGTGGATAATGTTACATGTGCCAATTCACTAGATCAATTCATTTATATCATTTGCAATATTAGGAATATCTTTTGTTTCTAGCTCATAGGAATTTTATATTCAACCTAACGTTTGCTAGATGTGTTGACTTTGCTCATGGATCACAAGGTTTTACTAGGCTCACACAGGTTGTTTTTTCCCCAAGGATTTTTCAATAGTATGTCTATTCTCACAGAGGTTGTACGTTCCCCCTAAGTTTTGCACTAGACTATCTATGCTCACTGTTGGCATAGGGGTAGACCCAGGGTTCAACACTTCAACAATGCACCAACAAAACCCTAACTACCGGCCCTTTCAACAACACCTGCGAAGTAAATGAAGTCTCACCTGAGGTAGAGGCAAGGGTGGTTTCAAGACTCAGGTGTCTGCGACCTTAGCTGGGACACAGATATGTGATTCTTACTCTTAGCAAATACTTTATAAAAGATTTTTCATCAGTATTTAACCCTCAATTCACTTCACAGATGGCATAGAGCACCGCAACATTCACTTTGATCTAGGTTAAGTTAGTACTTAGCAACAACAAAATAGGTTTAGCACTCAACACTTTCATATATGTCATATCTACACCTATACATCTAAGAAGCACAAAGAAAAGTGGATCTATCTAAGATTATCATAGAAAAACACATAGAATAATCATATCAAAGAATAACACATGGAAAGAAACCAACACATTAGGTCGAAGCACCAAGCATGACACACAGAGTTACCATGGTTCACCCCCACCCCGGGGCTATGTCCATAAAGTCTTCTTCTTATTTATTATCTTTGGTCAATCAAGTTACAACACAGAGCTCACACTTGTACTTCGCATAGGATAGGAGATCTATGCGCACCTCGCCAGATCCTCCTTCCTTGGGTAGATCTAGCATAGAGCCTTCTTACAATCCATGCACTCAACACTTACAACACTTTCACTAAGATCTGCAAGTCATTCACATAATATACACAAAGCCTTTACTAGCACTTATCTTATCTTCCTCCTCTCTCTTACATTGCTTAGCTACTTATACTTTACAAAATAGGCCTAAAACATGGGTAAACCCATGGGCCGACATCCCTTTCCCATTACATTAACCGAAAACCCTAAAAAGGGTCCCAAAAGTGGGTCGAGGTCCTATGATCTCTGCTTCACCTAGAGCTCCATATTCAATAGACTGTCGAAGTCCAAAAACTATAAAATATGATCAAGTGTTCCTCAAAACTTGGTCAAGGGCCAATATGCCCCCAACACTCACTTGTGACTCATCCTAAGTCACTTTGGTCTGATCAACTCCACTTCGAATGTCTCAAGGTTGGCCCGAGCTACTTCAACCTACTGTAGTGTGACAACCTCTTGCTCAGTGAACTCCTAGAACACTGCGTCATTTACTGGTCCTTCCATGCATTGTTCTGTGGTGATGACAACCTATTCAATCTCGAATGTTTGGCTCTCAACTTCAGTGAACATTTGGCATGCTTTCTCTTGGAGGGGTTGAAGTCATTGAGATAGTTCCATCACTCTACTTTGCAACATGTGTACCTTTTTTTGGGCGGTGCGTTGTTCTAGAAATCGCTTCATTCTTTCGACTAGAGTCAAGGCCTTCAGCTGCACCTGTAGCGTATCTGCATGCTACTTTTCTTTCGGAGTTCCACCTCTAATGTATGTAATTCTGGGTTCTCTGTGAGGTTCTCATAAGTCTGGGAACTTCTAGAGCTCAACTTCTTACATTCCAAAGCCAACGTTTTTAACCTTTCAATTGCGCTATGGGTAGTTGCCTCCCTTAGATCTCTGACTTGTTGGGGAGTCTCAGGCACGGTATGAAGCTCCAAATCTGTGGTGCACTGCTGAAGTTGTTGTATTACTTATTCAATTTGTGTCACCTGTTGTGGGACACGTTCTTAAATATTCACATCAATGACCGTCACAGAGCGAAGTGCTTTGTGAACTCGTTCCTACACGTCAAGTTGCTCTGCTAGCAATTGGTCCTTGCTCTGTTGTAAATGTGCTTTCTCCTCCTCCCATTTCTCTTGTAAGGAAAGATGTTCATATTATGCCTTCATCTTTTGTACTATAAGTGCGCTCTGTACTTGTGCCAAATCCTGGGTGTCTTGCGATGTGTCTTCTTGAGCTTCTCGAAGGAGAGCTTCGACTTTCTCGACAATCTGGTGTAATTGAGTGGGCTCATCTCTTGTTCATGTTGTTCCCATCATCAAGGGCATAGTAGAAATGGACTGGTTGGACTGGAATGCCTGCTGCACTTCTTTAAGTTCACCCTTGAGTCAGTTGAATATATCCTCCTACTTCGCTTCTTGCCTTTCTGTGATCTCTAGTGAGGCATCATTCAGTGCAACAATCAAGAAGTCGAAGTCGTCCTGTGTGAGGGTAGTCTTAAATGTAGTCCGGGTGGCCTTAGTTTTCTTCTGGGATGAGGGATTTGGTGGGGTGACCTTCCTTTTCTTAGAGGGCTCCTCCTCCTCTCTAGGTGGAGTAACCTCACCTTTTTTTTTCTCAACCTCTGTGCCACCTAGTTCTTCACCATCACCTCCCTACGCAGGTGAGATCGAAGTAGTCTTCGTGGATGTACTATGGATATGTTGAACTTCATCAGCCTTATTAGTCTTGCTCGGTCCAGGTGTATCCAATATAGCTTCAGATATTTCCACATCAGATATTTCTATGGGGTCCGCTGGAACAAGGAGGTCCGTCGACTATTCCTTGCTAATCTTCTCCAAGTCTTCTTCTGTCAACTTGTAGTATGATTGGAGTTGTTGTTTGTGCTCATCTGTGCACATTGTGATATAGGTGAAGGGGTGGTCCACACTGAATTTGATCAAAGGTCTAAGCCTATGAAGTGTGTTTGGTGTAAGGCATGGTGTAGACTTGATTTCATTCTTTAATTGGTTGTAATAAGCGTGGAAGGCAGTTTTGGATTGCCACTACTTGTTCATGTCATTGGAGTACCACAACATACATAAATTTGAGGCTAGTGGTTCAAAGGGTTTGATCTCTAGAAAAGTGGCACCTTCTGGTAGCTCCCAGGCGATGAAAGCGATGAGTATGAGTAACCAACTAAAGTGGAAGTCATACCCTTGGTCTTGTGCTTCTCTGCAGTCAAGATCAAGTTGATTCACAAGGTACTTCACCCAGTTCATTTGTATTCCCTCTGCGCACTTCCCTACGAGGTCAACTACAAATCCAGTCACATGTGTGGGTCTGTTCTTGCGGACTAACTTCCCTGTGATCATCTAGCAACCGAGGCGCACTGGTGAATTCTTGATGGAAGCTACCTTGTAGCCTCACATGCCCTTCTCTACATCACCATATGTGTATTTTATTCGATGGGCGAGTGAGCGATCTACGATGTTTCCAGGGTAAAAGTCCTATGGGTCAGGGCCCTGCATGCTTAACCCTCTGATCCGAATGATCATAATCGGATCCACCGTGATGTGACAGTCCAACCATAATATCCTCTGTGGTAGTAGGACAACAACAATCTGACACATGCATTCACTTCCTGATGCCTCCTGAAATGCAGAATCTTCATTACATTGAGGAGGGTTGACTATGAGAGTTTATGGGTCCAATGTTGAGGGACAATATTCGAGTTCCTCCCTTTTGTGATAGTTAAGTACTTGTGCGGGGCTAGCATACTATAAAATTTGTGATCTCCAAGGTTAAAATCACTAAATTTCAGCATTGTGAGCTTACCCTGGTCAGCACGAACTGCACACACCCCTTTCGGAAGGTATGTAGTGACCAAAGCATAGTCGAAGTCTCTGGATACAGTGTCTTGATTCATTGTTCCGCTTAGTGGTGGGATATATCTAGGCAAGATACTTGGGATCATCTTCACAGTGGAAAAGTCATTTTCGAGCTTAGATCATCTTTCCGAAGGCGGTCGGGATGGTCCTACTCGAGCAGTGGAGGGGGAAGCTGGCAATGCTTCTGAGGATGATTCATGTACACCTGTAGACACTCCTCGCTCTGACATGACTCTCTCAGTCTCTAAGTCAATTAAAAATTCTTCAACTTCTTTCTCAACAGTGTTGAGCTCGTCCGACATACAAGCTTGGGTCAGCTAGCTCAGGTGAAAAAAGAATTCAGGGACTAGAATGAATAATATGGGACAAGGAAATGATCTCAGGGTGAATTAATCTCAGTTTTTGTGCTCAAATTCTCACTTAGAAAAAAGTATTTTCGGTGCATGGCACGATGGACTAAGTAGGGAAAATTAGCGATGGTCTTCTTGCAACGGGTATGATCCTTCATTAACTCATGTTCGACCCATTATGGAATTTTTCAACGGTTGGATGATGAACCTTTATTTCTTTCTTTCCCATTTGGAGTGGAATTTGAACGGATATATCTACCCCAACGGCTATATTTCTTTGTCACGGCGAAGTAATCTATGTCATTGTTCTGATATCTCGGTGAAGCTCAAATTCTGCAATTTTTCTTTTTGCGAAGTATCCTCTAAAACCTCTTGTAACCTTACAGTATTAGCCCTTTTCTTTCTTAACTTTCTAGCCTTCTTCCCAGTGAGCTTTGTCTTAGTAATGATTTTACCATTCTGATGCTTACCTTATGTTGTCTTAGTTGGTTCGCGCTGTTGAAATTCTTTCCTAGGGTTTCTGGGTAATACTTCTTCTGTATCGAAAATAGGTAACTCAATCTTCTATGGATCCTCTAGTGTTATCTTAGCCTCGACATCAGGGTTTCTAGTATTAAATATCTGTGACTGGCTCTTCTGTTCTTCAATCAAGTGTGCGACCCTTCTAGTCATAAAGTCTTTTAACTCTTTCTTCTTCTGTTCCAAAACTTCTTCTTCCTCTTTTCGTCTGGCTTGTTCTCTACAAATCCAAGGTTTTCCTATGAACATGGTAAACTAGGCATTGTCTTCAATAAATTTAACAATTTCAAAGTCTTCCTCTATCAAAGTTCCATTGACATTCATAGGTATCTGGGCGAGCCTTCTACATAGGTTTACAAGCTTTCCTCTGAATAAATTTGTTCCTCCTAGGGAAGGGATCAAGGTAGGATTTCCTATAGCTTCCCAAGTTCTTTATGGTATAATGTTCACTTATGTTTCTTCATCAAGAATACAGTCAATGTCGAAGTCCCCTATTCTTGCTTCAACTTGCTCCTTTTCTTTGAAGATCTCTGGTAATCAGACATCTTTATGTTCCTTCAGGGTTTCTTTTAACCGTATTAATATTTTATCTGATTCTTGTTGGGTTTTTGCCTTATCTGGATCTTCCTTCCGGTCTTCTTGATTCAGATTCATCCTTTCCAACTTAGTGATCATTCTAGGGCAATCCAATATGTCATGGTCCAAATATTTGCAACAAAGACAACTAGGTTTTCTCCTAGGGCATTATTTAGCAATATGTCCTGGTCTTCTGCAACTGCAACAAAGAGTTAATCCTCTCTTTCTCTTCATTGATCCCCAACTCTTCTTGTACTGCACACTAGGATCATAGTGGCTAGCCTTAAAAAATTTCTTTTTGGGATCCTGAATCCACTTGTTAGTCTAGACATTCTTTCGATACATAGGTATAACATATATATTATTATATTTATCAGATCTATTCATATCAAAATTCCTTTCATTTATTAATTCCCTAGTTTTTAAGCTAGGACATAATCTATCAAACATACCTAGATCCATGCTCTAGAAACAAAAAATTTCACTTATCTTACTTCTATAGAGCACAAAGCTTCCAGATCTAAGAACTTTTGGCTTTTCTTACCTTTATTAGAGCACAAAGCTTACAAATCTTACCTCTTTTCTGCAGATCTGACTTATTTATTTTAGAAATTTCCCCTTTTACTTTTCTTAGAGCACAGAGCGTTCAAATCTCACTTATTTTCTTCAGATCTGATCTTCTTTTCTTCAGATCTGACCTTATTCCTGGCACAAAGATTCATAGGTCGAGTAAAACGTTGCACACTAGGGAGACAGATCTACGCACAGAGCTTCCTTTTGCACAAATTCTATTCTTCATCAGTTCCCAGCAATCACAGTTTTAGGTCCTGGCAACAAAACCATTTTTTGTCACAGGGGTAGACCCAGGGTTCAACGCTTCAACAATGCACCAGCAAAACCCTAACTACTGACCCTTTCGGAAACACCTACGAAGCAGATGAAGTCTCACTTGTGGTAGAGGTAGGGGTGGTTGCAAGACTCAGGTGTCTGCAACCTTAGCCAGGACATAGATCTGTGATTCTTACTCTTAGCAAGTACTTTAGCAAAGATCGTTCATCAGTATTTAACCCTCAAGGGACTCTGCATATGGCACAGAGAACCACGACATTCACTTTGATCTAGGTTACGTTAGCACTTAGCAACAACAAAATAGGTTTAGCACTCAACACTTTCATATATGTCAGATCTACACCCATACATCTAAGAAGCACAAAGAAAAGTGGATCTATCTAAGAGTATCATAGCAAATCACATAGAATAATAATATCAAAGCATAACACTTGGAAAGAAACCAACACATTAGGTCAAATCACCAAGCATAACACACAGAGTTATCGTGGTTCACCCCCACCCTGGGGCTACGTCCACAAAGTCTTCTTCTTCTTTATTAGCTTTGGTTAATTAGGTTACAGCAAAGAGCTCACACTTGTACTCCGCATAGGACAGGAGATCTACGTGTACCTCGCCAAATCCTCCTTCCCCGGGTAGATCTAGCACAGATCCTTATTACAATCCGTGCACTCAACACTTACAACACTTGCACTCAGCTCTGCAAGTCATTCACATAATATACACAAATCCTTTACTAGCACTTAGCTTATCTTCCTCCTCTGTCTTATATTTCTTAGCAACTTATACTTTATAAAATAGGCCTAAAACATGGGTAAACCCATGGGCCGACATCCCTTTCCCATTACATTAACCCAAAACCCTAAAAAGGGTCCCAAAAGTGGGCCAAGATCTCGTGATCTCTTCTTCACCTAGCGCTTCATCTTTGACAAACTGTCGAAGTCTAAAAATGGTCAAATATGACCAAGTGTTCCTCAAAACTTAGTCAAGGGCCAACACTCACAGAGGTTGTACATTCCCCCTGACTTTTTCATCAGAATCACATAACATCGTGTTCGTCTTGACTTTTGGTTTGACTCACAGAGGTTGTACATTCCCCCTAGCTTTTGTCAATACCTCACAATACTGGTTGATTCTCTAAATCTCCTTGGCTAACCTCAGGGTGGAGCATATGGCCTCTCATTGGAGAATGATTGTCGATGCTACCAAATTTAACACTCCTTATCAGCGAGGGAGTCATTCTCAGCCACACCAAGCTTGCCTCTCAACTGCACAAACTTCTTGAGGTTAGAGGATTGGTCAGGATATCATCTACCTACTCGCTCATGGCTATGTACTATAACTTTAGAGTTTTTCTCTAGATCAAGTCTCGGATGTAGTGGTACCTCATGTCAATGTGTTTTTACCTATTGTGAAATACTGGGTTCTCTGTCAATTTTATGCAACTTTGATTATCACAGTGAACCACCGTTGTCTCGATCTTGTCTCCAAACAACCCAAAAACTAATTTTCTGAGCCATATTGCTTCCTTGCTAGCATCACTTGCTGCAATGTACTCAACATCTGTTGTACTCTATGCAATGGATCCTGCTTCCAGCTTGACTAAGAGATCATAGTGGATCCTAAACTAAAGCAGCATTTGGAAGTACTCTTTTGATCCACTGGGCTTCCTGCCCAGTCAACATCTACATACCCATGTAGAAATAAACCACCACTGGATGTATATCTTAGACCATAAGTAATGGTCCCTCTGAGATATCTCAAGATGTGATTTGTTGCCACCCAGTGTCTTTGTCTAGTTTAAGTCATGAATTGACTCATTACAATCACTGCATAACATATATTTGGCCTAGTGTGGATCATATACATCAATGATCCCAAAAGCTTCCTATACATGGTGGGATCCACCAAATCTGAACCTGTATCAGAATCATGCATCTTCCTTGGGTCGGTAATTATTGGAGTAGACATGGATTTGAAGTCCATCATACCAAACCTCTTTAGTACATCCACTATGTATTTTCCTTGTGCCATAAATATCTCGCCCTGTCTTTGCCACACTTCCAATCCTAGGAAGTAATACATCAAGCCTAAGTATTTCATCTCAAATTCTGAGGTTAGCTCCCTCTTACACTAGGCTATTAGCCCTTCATCTCATGTTATAAAGATATAATCAACATACATGATTAATATAACAGGTTGGTTACCTCTTACCTTGAAGTACATATTTGCATCAACATCACTTTTCTGAAATCCAAGGATTTTAAGAAAGCCATCAATCCTACCATACCAAACTCTGGGAGCCTGCTTAAGACCATACAAGGCATTCCTTAGCTTGCATACATGAGTGACTTTGTTATGAAGTACAAAACCATCTGGTTGTTCCACAAAGATCTCATGTTCAATCTTTCCATTCAATAATGTTGTTTTTACATCCATCTGATGTAGCTTCCAATCAAGAATGAGAGCTAAATGAATAATAGTTCGAATGGAGGTATACCTAGCTACAAGAGAAAAAGTCTCTTCATAGTCAATTCCTTATTTCTAAGTGAAGCCTCTGACTACAAATCTTTCTTTGAACTTTTCCACACTTCCATCAGCTGTATGTTTGATCTTATATATCCATTTGGAAGAAAACACTGATTTGTCTTTCAGCCTCGACACAATGTCCCAAACATTTTTCTTTATAATACACCTGTATTCCTCAAGCATGACATCATTCCATCCTTGTAATTTATCTTCTTATTCAAATGAATAAGGTTCGACATCACTAATGATGATCATCAGTGCAACATAGTGTCCAAACCTATGAGGCCTCTTCCTTTCCCTAAAAGTTCCTTTGGGAGCAGTTATCCTTTCTGCTTCCTGCACTATTTCTTTAATATACCTTGGCTTTATTTTGGCTGGAGGCTCTTCAAGAGTTCTTTATAACACTTCAGTAGGTTCTAGGGGCTCATTACTTTTCCCTTCACAAGGTTCCTCCCTCTGATCATCTGACTCTTCATTTTCAGAAGATGGTGAGGTTGGTTGAACTGCTTATGATTCCTGCTAAAGCTCTATGGAATTATTAAATGTGGATTGCTCATGGAAAGTAACATATTTGATTACCTCTATTTTCCTTTGACCTAGTACATAAATTCTGTAAGCCTTGGAGTTCTCACTATACCCCACAAAAACCCCTTTCTTGCTTGAGGGCTCCATCTTTTTCCTCTTTTTCATAGGGACACAAATATACATAGGACACCCAAATATCCTTAGATGCCCTACTTCAAGTTTGATCCCTGAAAATACCTCTTCATGAGTCTTCTCCTTCAAGATAGCATGTGGAAACATGTTCTAAATATACATAGAAGTGGACGTAGCTTCTGCCCATAAAGAATTTGGTAGATCCTTGTCAAACATCATTGCTTTCACTGCCTCACAAATTGTCATGTTTTTCCTCTGAGCAACTCCATTTTGTTGAGGGTTATATGGCATAGTCAATTGTCTCTTGATTTCTGCTGACTTGTAGAAATCCTCAAACTGAAGAGATTCAAACTCTCCTCCATTGTCTGTTCTAAGGATTCTGATGTGTTTTCATGTCTTCTTTTCAATAAAGGCTTTAAACTCTTTGAATTTATCAAATGTGTCACTTTTAGCTTTACGGAAATATATCCAACATTTTCTTGAGTAATCATTAATAAAAATGACATAATACAAACAACCACTAAGTGAGGGAGATGACATGGGACCACATACATCAGAATGAACTAGATATAAGATGCCCAGAGCTTTGTTGTCACTACTAGGAAATGCTTTCTTAATATTTTTACCTAGCATGCATCCCTTACAAATTTCATTTTTACTAAGAGAAGTAGAGGGCATGACACATAACATGTTCTGTAGATATGGAAGAGATTTTTAATGAAGATGTCCAAGTCTTATGTGCCACAACTCATTGGAGCTAGTCGCATCATGATCCAATGACTGAACTATCTATCCTGAAATGACGTACAGTCCTTGACTATGAGTTCCAATGGGTTATGTTGTACTTAAGTGGCTACCTTTAGCCCATAGTAGTACCTTCTTGTCCTTGAAGATCACCCAATATCCCTTGTCCTCAAGGGTTGAAACTTATAATAGATTCTTCTTGAACATATAATACTTCATCAACATGAAGTCTAGCCCCAGATTCCAATCTGAAGGAGATATATCCTACTCCCTCTATCTTGTAACATTTTTCATCCCCAAGATCAACATGCTCTGCAAACGATTTTGTCTCGAAATATGAGAGGATATCCTTGTACCCTGTCATATGCTTTGATGCACCACTGTCTACTAACCAAGTTTTTCGGCCCCGTGAAAACTGAACTGGATAAGGAAGAAACCAAATAATATTATTTTCTATTTTCTTTCTCATTAGAAGGACTTTTCTGATTTCTTTTGGATTCATCATCCTCAGCAGTTGAGGCATTATGTTTCCATTTCCTTGGATATTTATTTCTAAACCAACAATCTTTATCAAAATGACCCAACTTATTACAACTAAAGCATTTAATATTAGATGTATCAATATGCTTTCCTTTTAATGTACCTTTGGTGTTTGGCTTCCTCTAAGAGCCTTTCTAGAAAGTGCCTTTCTTCTTTCCCTTGAATATTGATGCTAAAGTTGTGTGCTCTTGTTTCTTTGGCTCGCTCCTGGTAGCTGTGCCACTCTCCTCCTAGAATAAATCATGCCATAACCTCTCAAATGTGGGATGAATCTCTCTCCCACTTACATTGGATAAGAAGGTCTCCCATGAAGAAGGAAGACCGTAAAAAATGGCCTGCACTAAATCATCATCATCCACTTTCACCCCTGTGACCAAAAGATGATCTCAGATCTAGTCTATACTGGAACAAAAATATGCCATTGATTCACCTTTCTCCATATTCAAATACTTAAGCTTGTGATTAAGCATCCTCTTTTGACTTGGAGCATCTTTCTCATACAGATTCGCCAAGGTATCCATACAGTTCTTAGCATACATTAACGAAGTCATTGCAGGAATTAGAATGTCTTTGACTAAGTCAAAGATGATTCACTTGGCCTTTGCTTGACTCTTCCTAAAGGTCACTCTTCCTACATTATTCGTGGGTTCCTCCACCACTGTGGTCACATACTTCTCAAGATCATGCTCTTCCAAGATATTTGTTATCCGGATCTTCCACACATTGAATTTGGTAGATCCTTCGAGCCTATCCTCGACCTTGACTTAAATGGAGGATGCCATGGACTTCACACTGGAAAATTAATCAATATAGCTTGGATCTGTGTGTACCTGATGCTGCACTTCAACATGTTTAACACACCCTAAGCTCTGATACCATGTTAAATTATGATCTTGATTTCTTATGCAGATTAATTATTTTATTTTCTTCAACACTTTGATTCCAACTTAAAACACTTCAACAATACCATGATCATAATCGAATAGTAATAACTATGTAGATAACTAAGAATGCACATCAACAACAAATATACCCTGGGGAAACCTAGTACAGGGAGAAAACCCCCAACAAACGATATTCCTTTATTGCATTAATAATGTAAGATCACTTACAAATATCCACCATGAATGTTCTACTCTTAAAGAGATTTCCAAGATGACTCTGACCTGACAAATACCTAAAAGACCTTGCTGAAATACACCTATGATATGTTGCCTCTATTGTTGATATACAACACTAATATGTTTCTTTGGTATGCTACCTCTTTATCACGGATATACTCCTCTATTTCTTCTCCCTTAACCTACATATCAAAAATGTGTTGAAGAGAGGGGTCAACCTCTGCTTATATAGGTTGAAGAGGAGAAGAGGAGAGGCTCAAAATAGTAAAATATTTGCATGAGTTAATCATAACTTAGCTTCATAATTTAGTTCGAACTTAGAACTAGAATTGATACTGGTTACAACTCAACATTATACTTTAGTTCGAAAAAAGAACTAGACTTGAGAGTGGTATGCTTTAGTTCAAAAATAGAACTAGACTTGAGACCTCAATTACAACTCAACATTACACTTTAGCTCAAAAATAGAACTAGAATTAAGACTTCAAT
>SNQJ01S0053579.1:69273-83918 GCA_010110895.2 Picea sitchensis | reverse complement strand
TTAGAAATGAATCCTTTAAAGTATAGGGAAATATCTTGATATTTTGTTGATTTGTAGTATAATCATAAGTTCTACTTACAACTACAAACTAAAATAAAAAGGTGTCAGGATATTCTGAGACAAGCCCATGGAAGTGAGGTAATGAAAAAGGATTAATGTTTTTCATTTTAGTTTCTCCGTTGGTTGATTGTATAGGAAACTCAAAAACTTCTTCCATATATACTTCTCTAGCCATTGTATGGGGGGATGGAGATTGAAATTATTTTGATATTTTTAAATTCTCTTTCTTCTCTTTCTAAGAAAATTTTAAGTGTCTCACAACCAACTTCTAGATTACTTGGACATGTTTTGGGGGTGGGGTTTTTGGGTAATTTTGTTCCATTATTATCTCTAGGTCAAGTCATTCATGACCAAAAAACAATTGAAACTAGTTTTTTCTTTTCTCATATAATTCTAAAATGAAAAGAACATGACAAATATTTGTATATAGTCACTCAAAGTGAATGCACTTGGGACTTTGCGATACATAAATTATATAGTGAGGTTGTGTTTGTGTCTTACCATTTATAATCCTCCAATTCACTAAGAAAAAATGAAATGAAATGATGTGCAATATTTTAGCACCTCCTTAGAAATTGCACCAAAAATTGGTGGGCCTTGGAATAAAAACAATAATGTTATTGCTTCCTTAGCTTGTTACTTTAGTTGTCAACCCAAGGCTCGTACAAACTTTAGAGGTTTTTTCCAAATTATATAAAAATTACATTGACAATAGGTCGGGTTTGAGTTTGATATAGGGAACTATTCAAATGCATAAAACCTAATTATAACTTTTTGAACGAAATATGAACTAATTGCATAAATGAAACTATATATACTTGCATGAATGGAATTCACACCAACTTAAAATAAAATAATCTATATGCAAGAAATAAATACTAATTTAATTGCATAAAAACACACTGAGTTGAAAGTAAAAAGTTAACCTAATTTCAAGAAGGAAGATTAATTTGTTGCATGAAAGGAAATGAATCTAATTGCGTGAAACAAAATTCCATCGAACCCTTGATTCAATATCTTACCCTATTTTTATCTTATCATAATATATTAACCTCATAAAAGGATAAGCACGAAATTCAAGAAAATTCAACCCAAAATTTCTTATAGGAAATTTCTACAAGAACTGTAACGGTCCTATAGGAAGCTCTACATGATGGTGAGAAGAGGTCTAAAAATATTGTTAACTTATTCTAAACTATTGAGAAATATAAATCGTGATGCAATAAAGTATGGATGAGGTTCATATTCTTGAAAATATGATGATTATCACTCCAATGGACTTGGAACCACTTCTATAGGAAACAAGCGTAAAATTACAATTTACTAATAAAAGAAGTATAGGTGAAAAACTATAGCTAGAAAATGTTCTGCATAGCTATCTAATTCTCTGAGAAACATTAAGAAAATGAAATGCACCACAATAACATGAAAAAGAAAGAAAGAATACAAATAGGGTCCTTGAACCCTCTTAAGTGGGCCCTAACCAAGCATCACAAGGAACCTATGAAAAATCTAATGATATGGAAACAAAACCACGTTTATTAACCAACATCAGTTGTTACATTAGGAAACAAATCTCCAATTCTAAAAAATGCTCTCAATAAAACCAGAATGCAATATTTGAATCTTTGTTTTTCCTCATCTTGTTCTTTACATTGGAGGTTTATTTATACAACTAGAAATTGACCTTTGTCCTTGGATTAAGGGGGGAATATGTGGTAGCACATACTCCTTCAATATATTGTTTATCCTTCATATCTTTCAATTTTCAGTCTACAGGTAGTGGTCATAAATGCACTAGCAACACAATGGAGGTAGGTGGGGACAAGGTCCTTGATTTTCTCCTTGTGTTGGGATATCCCTCTTCTCATGGATATTTCAATATGCTTAATTTGTTACACACACACACACACACACACACACACACTTCATCAGGGATATTAAACAAAAATGTTACCATTACTCATTGTTTTCCATCCTCAAAACTATTCATTAGACAATATGAAAAATATCCACAATTATTATTAAACATGGTCAATTAAAGTAGGTTTTTAGGTGCATTATGGTCAAAATTATGTTTATGATGGGCCTTTTGGATAGGAAATGTTGGGGCCCATCATGAAGGAACCCTATAAGATGCAAAACTTCCTATTGATGCTAATGGGGATGACTAGGAGGGGAAACAATGATGCTCCTAGCTAAGGGAATCCATGGAATGCTAAGAGCATGCCCCCATATAGGAACACACATTCTACTCAAGACCAAAAACAAATGTGGGATTCCAAGGTGTGGATTTCAATATGATGAGAAGAATTGAAAGTGTCTCAACTATGGTATGGATACTAACTAGACTCCCAACCCTTAGGGGAATGAAACAACATTGGCACCAAAATGAAACTAGGGTCACTACACTAAGGTGCCCATGTGAGGAAGGATATATCACCGAGTATATGGAAAATGAAAAATATGGAGGGATGATGCATATAACCAAGTGAGGGGGTTCTATAGGAGATTTATGGGAATGATAGGAAAATGCAATGAGCATAAGGGAGAGAAAACTATGCTAAATGTTGAGGAAATCAAGACCTAATTGAGACCCATATCCATGAATAAAAATGCTTATTCATGGGGAATCCTTGTTCAATATTCAACAACACAAAAAGAATACGGTGTTTGAGTGGTGTGACCAGTTGAAGAAGTATTCAATGAAACAACATGAGCTTTGAATATTCTTTGAAAAATGGCTTCCTGGCGAAGTGTCAAAGAAAGATATTTACAAAATGGCTCAAAATATGATTCCAGTGGAATAGATAGTGCATAAATTATAATTAGGATGAGGGGAGGAACTACCTAGATAATTTCCTAGAGTTACCCCTCTAACCAGATCAAGCATGGGGACCTAGTGGTAAGTGAGTATGATGCCCCCTGTTATGGGTATAAGTGGGCTTGATGCCCACTTCCCCCTACCATGGAAATGAGAAACATGGTTCACATAAGATACATTCAAAGAGGTGAATGAAATACTAGTGGACAAATGTGCCAATGATGTTGAGACCAAAGGTACATGAGGCAAGCTAGGGATGATATGATATACGCCTATAGAGAAAGGGAGGTTCTCATACAACTATGATACCATGGAATGTGATAGATAGAGAATGTGCATGGAATTCTCACTAGTTTTCCCTTAGGTGGATCAATATCAATGGTGGGTTGAGAATTGGTCATATATGTTGGATTTGTATGATGAATAGAATATAATTGGTGGAGAATGTGAAGGCCATATTGATATTGTGGTATATGGGGACAATGATGAGAATACTGGCCATAGGTGTCCCAAAACGCACAAGGGTGATTGGTGCACAAGCGATTAATATGGTATTTTAAAGAATCAGGAAGAGAGAGTTCAAAAATGGGTATGGAGGAATAAAGTTATGAGTCTTCAACATTGTAAAGTTCCTTAAGATCAAGTAGCCTTGGACAATTGAAGGTAACATGGTTAGTGAGATATCATATGGAACATGGTGATATGGGCCTAGATGCAGTGGTATGGGTGGCTATGGATTGTTTGAAAAGGTTGATTCCTTTGAATTTGACCTTGACCCCATTTTCAAATCTTTTTCCTTTTGGAGTTGGTGGATTTGAATCATACACAAGTCGAGATGGGGCCTATGAAATTTGAGGTGAAGGTTGTGTAGTGTCTAGGGAAAAACAATGTGGAAAGGTAGAGGATGTAGGGGGGTCAAATACAAATAAAGTATTGTCTTTGATCTCTAAAGAGAGGTCCGAGGTGGATCCAAATACCAAACTAGAATCCAAAGGATAAGGTTAGGAAGTGCAAGGATAGCCATGAATGAGGTACTAACGATCCCAAGAGGAGGGAAAAATAAGGGTACCTAGCCAAATGGATCGTTTGGATGTGGCTACAATGTACTAGGTGGAGGCATGGTGGATATGGGCGTAGAAGGTCTAGTATAGGGTTATGTATTTGAGCTACTATTCCATGGCCGGATGACACCAAGAAATAGTGAGAATAATTGGGCACAGTCACTAATATAGGTGGTCCTTAGTATACACCCAATAATCTAGAGTATTTATCAATTCTAGGGATAGTGTCGTCGATTGGGGTAGTATTCTAGTCCTCACCTAAGGAAGAAACCACATTTTTTAGGACGAAGTTGGGCCTGGGGGTCATGGTAAGTCAGTTGATCGAAAGTGATGAGATTCCAATTATGGTGGAAAACCATATTATGAAAAAATTACGAGGAAATGACCTTCATGGAATACATGAATTTGTGTCCTAACAAGAGGTTGTAAGCCAGAGGGGCATATATGACCTCCACATCAACATGGAATTATTTTCCCCCTATTTGGATGGGACAATTCTATTAAAGGTCCTAGGGTTGGGAAGGTTGACCATCATACTCTTGGAGGGAGATTGTAGATGGGATAACGGTGTGGGATCCTATCTATTGATAAAACTGAGCAGACATGACACATGTGGATGTGCCTTCATCAACAATGAAACAATGATTGTTGTACCTATTGATGGTCACTGGGATATAGAAATAAGCATAAGAGGGAAAGTGGAAAGGCTCTTCTTGATCACTATTGAAGGTGATAATGTGATCATATGAAGGGTCAACAACTCCTAAGAAAGAAAGAATATACTTATTCTATGTGGGGCACACATGAAGGAACTCAAGGGATGACATGGTAGCAGGGGCCTGGGCCAAGTCATCGACAATGCTATAATGTTGGGATAAATTTCCATGAAGGTGAAAAAAATTCCTTTGCAGTGCAAAATTTAGGACATTCAAAGGGATCTTGGTGGGTGGTTGAGGGATCTGTAAATTCCTAGGGGTGGATGAAGGGAGATCAAAGGGCATAGTTGGTTTTTCCTCAGTGGGAATATCGTACTAGTGATATTGAGTAGTGAGGTTAACGTCAGATAAATCAAATAAGAGAATATGGTAAGTGACATTTCCAAATGGGTGAGGAATAGAGGTAGGGGTAGGGGGAGGGGGAGAATAAGTGGGCACCAACCCTTGGCATAGGAAATGGTTCTACAACACAACCTATTGCGATGAGGATGAGGGGGAAGGTTGGGAATCAACTTGTTGAGAATCCTTAGAGGCTTCCCATACTCGATGCATGATGGGGAGGAGAGGACACTCATGTGTGTAATTTCCAAAGATGTCACAACAAGCATAAGGTTTGTTTATGCGAAGAGGTTGGTTATTCCCCTTCTTGGGAAGCAGGTTTTTTCCTCGGATTTGATTGGGGTCATGTTGATTTCCTTTATTATTGGGGTTTTTGTTTTTGGATCTCTAAAGTCCGTGGTTCTGGGTTTTTTTCTTCTCTTTCCTCTTGTTGTTCCTCCTATTCTGTTTGGGAGGAAGGGGATAATTATCCTATGCATACAATTGTCCTTGTGAAGGAGGTGTAAGCATATTAACATGGGTAGGGGGTGGAACTATGAGTGGGGTAGATGCATATGGTGGTGGACTAGGAAAAAGGTAATTAGGGTTGGGGGTAGCCCCAAAAGATAGATTCCCACATAGGGGACCCTGAACATGGTAATAAAATAGAGTAGGAGATGCAAGGTAGGGTGTACTCATTCTCACCTGAGATGAGGAACATGATTGATCCTGAAGTGGGGTTAGGTATCCATAAGGAGTGGGGGACCCACCATAAATAAAGTCATATCCACTAGGTCTAGGCGGTGGTGGTGGTGGTGGACATGAAAGAGATACTGAGACAATGAGACCATAAGTGACATGGGAAGTTACATGAGTGGCTAAGTCACTTCATTGAGACCTAGGGGTGTGAGGGAGGATGGTGTAAAAATACCCATATTGAACCTAGTTCAATTCATATTATTGGGTCTTCTATATGGCCTCTTCCTCATTCTTAGGAAATGTCATGGAGAAATCCTTGACATTGCGAGGAATGAGGGACTTTAGGAATATATCCTTGAGGAAGATGTCATATAGATTGGATTTGCAGAAGCCATGCCATCTGCGCCACTCATGGATGTGGTCTAAGATGTAGGTGGAAATGGTTTGGTGACACATAGTAAGGATTTCAATCCTCGGGTCATGATTAATAGGAAACTTGAATAAGGTGAGGAACACCTTTGCAATAGACTCAAAGGTTGGGTGAGAGTTCCCTGGTTGGTCTATGTAACACTTTGCAGCAACACCCATGAAGTTTATCTAAAAAATATGAAGCCTAATGAAGTCCTATGTGATAGATTTTGATGAACACTATAAGTGGAAGGAGATAACATGGTTCAAAGGGTCTTCTCCTGACATTCCCTTAAAATTGAGGATGCCATAGGAAAACTTGGTGGGCATGGGGGGCCATTTAGGATCATCATGAATGAGATCATTGATCAACTATTTTAGGTCAAGGATATTCAAATTGACCATGAAATTTAAAGAGGATGGGGTAGTTCTACCCATTAGGGAACTAGGAGGGGATGGTCCTAGTGAAGGAGTTACAGGGTGAGAAATGTCTATACTAGTAAGTCATAATAGGATGGGGGTTCTAATTCTAATGATATATAACTGAAAGAGTGACTAATGTGGGGGGTGTTGCCTTGTTGGGTGGAGAAGAGGGAACGTCGAATGTGAAACTTAGGATGAAGGAATTTCAGCCTATGATATTGTCTCTTTAAGGGAGAAATGGTGTCCAAGGTGAGTTTTTGAGTTTCATAATTTGTTTCACTAGTTTTGGTTTTCAACTTTGGTATGTTGATTATTTTTTGTATTTGATTTTAAATTTTTAAAAGTAAATTATTGATGGTATAAAATAATTTTTTGAAAATAAAGTGCAATAAATTCCTATGGAAAAAAACAACCTAATCAAAAGTACTATTGGTTGACTTTTCCTTTTGAAAAACATAAGAAGTGATGCAACTAAGCGATGAATTTTCCCTACTATAAAGTAAAAAGAAAAGGATTAAATGACATTTCTCTTCACTAAGGGTTTCAATATGAAACTAAAATTTACTCAAGGTTCTCCACCAGTAATCAAATGGAAACCAATGGCTATAGAAATCAACAAATAACTATGTGCAATTAAATCAAACCTAAGGTCCTACCCTAAATGCATTTTCTTGTTCTTTTGGATGCATTTAAATTGGTATAATCAAGAAAAGCAACTAGGGGAAGGACAACAATCAAGTAGTAGAGCTACAACCTATTTGAAACAACAAACATGGAGCCAAAACCTCAAGAAGCACCTTGAGGAAAATGGATCAAACACCCTGGGGGGTTGTTCCTCAATTCCTAGGGTTTAGTTAAGGTTTTAAAAAACTTAAAAAGACATCTACAAAAAGCAAATAAAACACTAAAACTGACAACAAATTCAAAAAATGACCAGTGCAGGAAAAACCTATATAAGTGCATTGTGAAATGGTATAACAGGCATGATTCCTACATTTATTAGTGGAAAATCATTCCCTCAAATATACATTGAGAAATGGTAGAAAAGTGCCCAAAATCTACATTGATTAGTGTAAGAAAACTACCTAGAACTTGCATTAAGGAGTGGTAGAAAACAACCCAATTGTTGCACTGACTAGTGGTAGAAAAGGGCCAAAAAGTGTGTTGGGAATGTTTTTTCGAAGAAGAGTTGTGGATTTTTCTCCAAGGGTTTCCTCAGTGGCGTTTAAACACATGTAACCTATGAAATAAAACATAAAACTATAGGAAGATATAAACCAACAAAAAATCAATAAAACTCTATAAAAAATGAGAGAAACAATGTGTACAAGACACACACAACCAAGGATGATGAGTAAAATTCAGATCCCTAGTAGATTCAACATTTTGTTGGTGAAAATATACATTAGGGGTGAGAATATATATAGACTTTGTGGTTGTGTCAAAGCTACCAAAAAAACGTGGGGGAGAAAACCAACAACCCTAGTTCTCTATTAATTAGATTTCTTAAGATCTATGTTATTCATAAACAAAAAAGGAATGCAATTTAGAAACTATACTTGAATAAAAAAAGATATAAAGAGTCAATATGATATCTATAATTCCCAATAACTAGAGTACAAATAAGATACATGTTGGTCCCTCTTGTTTTTGAAATACCGAAGTCTTGGGGAAAGTGAGGTATGCTAGTTGGAACAAGAATAAGAAACAAAAAATAGTTAGAGGAACATAGAGCTAACTGGAAGTCTAACAGTAATGGGGATAGGAAAAAATTCCTTGAGCTAGCTAGACAAGCAGTGAAAAATTCCAAGAGAATCAAGTGCTAGTGGGGAAAATCCGAAAGAAATAGAGGAACAAGAAATCCAAGAAGTGGCCAAGAGAAAAGTATAAAGAGGAAGGAAGTGCAACGAGTAAGAGGTTAATGAAGCGCACATGGGAGATATACTGTTACTAATATTGGTTGGGTTGGGATCAATTCAGTCTTATCAAAACATTGTAATTGGATTTGCTAGTAGTATTGTGCTTGCAAATTAGGTTTTGAGTCTACAATGGGTATTTAGGGTTGGATCTCATTGTGCAAGTTATTGCATGAGAAATAATTTTATTGTATGAAATTTAAGGGATATTTTCTTAATATAATGGATTGGTTTGGACCCTAAAATTCTGATTCTTGTTGATATTTATTGATGTAAATGAATCTATGTTTTTGTTGTGTTATTACTTATTTCTTGTATGATTAGTATTTGATCATTGTTTGTGTATGTATTTGGGATCTACTCAATGGCTCTAATTAATGTTAAGCTAGATATGAAGTTTCATTCTCTCTGAATCACTTAATAATCCAAATCTCTACTATGCCTTGGGTGAGAATTATTTCCCTTGTGGAAGGATAAATATGTTAGCGTTGCTAGACGACAATGGTGCCTTTTGTTGGTAACCTTAGAAAACCTTGGTCTCAACCTTGCACCAATAAATGGTTTTGTTTCCAAGACCCAAGATTTAAAGTGAGTTTTTAGAGGATGCCTCACTGGATTTGTAAATATGATGTTGAGAATTAGTGGGAAAGAAGGTGTCATGAATTCATATAAATAGACACCTAGTTAGGACATAAAATCTTTAGGATTGTAAAAGGAATTGTGTTCTATGAAGAGCCTTCTAGTGACTAGTACAAGATTTTTTGGATTAGGTTCCCTAAAGAGGTATTTGAATGGTTATATTGAATGCAAGAATATATTGAGTATAAAAATCGATTCAAAAGGAGATATAACTACACCATTGAGGTTTTAGTGTCCATTCACCGGTTGGATCATCATATCTCTCATGCTATGGATTTTTCTATGTGGACTATTTTGGAGGGTTACATTATTGAATTTTCTAGAGAGAACCACCAGTATATTTAAAAAATGGAGGGCCCAAAGATACACATGTGAAGATACCACTGAAGAAAAATGCCTCTTGGTGGCCCCTCCATGGGAGGTTTATTCTTTCTTTCCCAAATGTGTGGTAGCATTGACTAGATTCTATTCTTGGCTGAAAGTAACTATGGTGAGCTGGAGCTACAAGGCCAATGGAAATTTTGACAACATCTCTATACTCTCATGGGAAAAGCTCTATGAAAATCATATGGCTCTCTTTATTTTATAAGAAATATAGTGGCTATCCTTGATATGGTCAATATAATAAACTATTATATTTAACCAAATCAATTTTAACCACTAATTTGAATTTTGTCTTTAATTTAAATAAAATATATAAGGGAAAATGCATAAAAGGGGATTATGACTTTAATTAAGTGAAATAACTTAGGAAAAAATGACTTTCCTAAGTTATTCAAGGGAATAATTGTGTGAAATTGTGTATGACAAGGGATACATGGACTATGATGGTGCATATCGGTAAGTCTTAGCATTTTAGGATATGTGTGCACATAAATGGTGATAACACCAACACTAGACTAGTATTTAGGGTCTTCTTGTAGGATTAGAGAGTAACATTTCCAAGGCCATGTAACTAAACCTAGAAGTCACTAGTGAATGCATAAATCCATTATAAAAATGAGTGTGTCGAGAAGGTCCTCTAAAACAACAATTAATAACAAGGTCACATTAGGGAAATTAAAGTGACATCCCCTCTATAATTGTCTTGGTGTTTTTTGGACTACTTGGAGTACTACATGTATGGGGGTTTCAAAAGTTCCATGCTTCCCTAAGAGGTAATTCTTCTTGAAGCTTCATGATTAGTTTCCCTACCCATACATGTGGTTTGACCTTTGATTATTTTCCCATTCACTGATTGTGAGGTGGGAATCATAATGTTTTTTCCTAGACATCTACAGAGGTGATTGAAGGTGGGAAGTGCCTAAGGTACCTTGGTCAAACGTCAAACCTCTATTTCAATTCCCTTCGCGGAAGCCCATATTAATAAAGGGTACTTGCACCGATAAGGGATAAATACATGTGGGTTACCATAACTATCTCTCACACCTTCACTAACAAATATTTTTGGGACTTAACATCCCAAAGAGGGGTGGTTTTCGAACTCCCCTTTATCCACTAGTTTTCTTATTGATAGCCTATATTTTCAAGGGGCATGCTCTGTGGTGAATTATGTGTCTAGTTGACAATATGTTGTTACTTTTTGGATTAAAACACACTTTTCAGTGTGGTTGGATAACTTATTCACTAGTATCAAAGACCCTTTACTCATTTGGGTGAATAGACCTTTCGAGGT
The DNA here is from genome assembly GCA_010110895.2 of Picea sitchensis. NCBI lineage: Eukaryota > Viridiplantae > Streptophyta > Pinopsida > Pinales > Pinaceae > Picea > Picea sitchensis. The sequence goes on along the minus strand of SNQJ01S0053579.1, from coordinate 73,179 downwards.
TTTGTTCTTAGTGTTTAGAAATGATCATATAATGTTGGGTGTGAGTCATTTATCCAATAAGGGAGGACAAATTCCTTCATAATATGGCGTTGTAGGAGGATTCTACTTAACTCCTTCTTTACCATCCATTGGTGAGATATTTTCTTCCACTAACATTCCTAGTAGACCTAATTGTTCCATTTGGGATATGCCACTAGTTACACCATTTCCCTCCATAGATGTACCTAGTGTTTGTACACCTATTGCATTGTTGCAAGTGCTCACATGTATATTTTTTTAAAATGGGGGGAAAGGCCTTGATTTTACTATTGGAATTGGATTTTCATATACTTGTGGTAACCATATAGGTAGCTTGGGGATACCAAATGGTAGTTCTCCATTTGGTTGGAATTGTAACCCTGGGTTTGGTCCTACCCTTAGTGTTTTTCCTAATGTTGGGGGTAGTTATGTCTTTGGGGCCACCGTTGTCCTTCAGGGAAGTTATGTCTCTAGGGCCACCAATTTCCCCAGGGGAAGTTATATGGGAGGATCACTAATGCCATGCCCCACAAACACTCCATTTTCACATGATACTAGTCATTTTCCAATAAATTATTATATGAACACCAACCAAGGGACCAATACCAAAGGATGTCCACTTTGAGTTTTCTGAATTATCCTTAAACTTATTTTCCAATGAACTATATTCCTCCTCCTTATACCTCTTTTGGTGAAATTCCAACTCCTAGTAACTATAAGTATAAAAGGAAAAACAAAGAGGATGAATAAGAAGAAGCGAAGAGAAAAGGAAAAATCATTAGCCACTACAAGTCATGTTGGAGACATGTCATCGATGACTGCTAATAATACCAGAGACAGGTAGCCAACCACTGCAAGTCATGTTGGGGTGAACACACCCATTACTTCAATTCATAATAATGATACAAAACCAACCATTTTAATTCATGTTGGGAGAAAGAATCCAACCACTACCAGACATGATGGAGGCATTGATATTCCTGATAAACCTAGATGAGAAAGACACAAGATTAAGTTCCCTTGTACAATTTGCAAGGGGGATAACCTTACTCATTTATGTCTTCTTGTTCCAGAGATCAAAACATTGTGGTCATTGTTTGAAGGTTCTTCTACTCCAGAACCACCTTTGTTTTCTCAACAATATACTCAACCATTAGTTACCGAATTGGTCACATTGATTCCATCTTCGATCAATCCCACTCTTCCTTTGGATAGAAATGTGTCTACCACACATATTTTCTTCACTACCAATTCAGAACCTTCTCAGAAAGGGGGAATCCCACTCACCTTGAGTGTGATCCATCCAATTCATAAGTGTTTTGAGGATAAATCCCCTATGATTTGGGTTAGAATATCACACAAAGTGTTCACCCCAAGAAACAACTCTATCCAAAAAAAGAAGTTAAGAGAACATAACTAACCGACTACTTATGAGAAGAAAGATGACTAACCTAGATCCTAATGTTTGGAATATATCTCTTGTGCAAATCCTTTCTCCAATTTTTCACTCCAAAGAATTTATTTGTCAACCTACACATAAGGAGAAAGTAGGCAGTTATAATAACTAACTCTTAACTATACTAACTAGGATCAAGTATGTTAGTTTCAAGATAATTAAATGCATAGATATTAAAAAAGTAAACAAAAAAAATAAGATTGTGATGGGAAAGAGAGTTTTTATTATATTAGCAACATGAAATCAAAGAATGATACAACTTGAAACTATTGTGGCACTATCAAAAACCGATATCCAGATTCTTCCACCTGGGCCAATGAAGATGTATCATACCTCTTGAATCCTTACTCTAGATAATTCAAGTAAATATAATGAGTCTCTTCCTAAATATGATATATGAGAAATATTCTTAAATCAAGGGTTTCCATAAATGAAGGCAAAAATATTAAAAACTTGGGTAATGGGATTACAAAATCAGTGAAATTCACTAACATAATGATTCTTATAATGATGTTTTTCTCTCTTCCACCCAATGAAACTTATTTATACCTTAGAAAGTTGGTTGGATTAGTTAGGAACATGATATAATGGGTAATGACAGGAAAAACCCATGAACTCTACCCCAAAGGTGTAGTTTTAAGAAATTATATATATATATATATAGGTAGGGAGCATATGTATTTCCAAAAAGTGTTTTTTAGAGATTTTGAGGAGGAATTTTGGGGAATTTTGGTCTGCAAAAGGGAAATGAATGTAGGATTCAAGCCAACAAGTGCATCTATGCAATGATGTGGAAAAGTATGCTATAACATATAACCCCTAATATGTGAGGTCATATGGGTAGCTAATTATCAAAATACATTATAAAATACAAGAGGAGACTAGATAATGAGCCCAGACAAAGTCCATAGAACATTAGACTAGAAAAAAATTTGCATAAGAAATTAAGTATGAGATGACTCACTTCCTGAGTTAGGAATACCGATGCTCAAGAGTGATAAAAGCATGGCATCCAAATCAACTGAGTTTCATATCCATGAAGTATGTATATAAGTATTTATCATGGCCAAAACAAATGAGTACACAGTGGATCCATGTCAAAAGAGATCATAGCCACAAATAGATATGCAATGGATCTTTGTATTAGAATCATAGGATGATATATAGAATCAAGTAGATGAAGAAAATGATCCCACATAGGTACCAATGTCGTGTAGAGTGGTACTTTCCAATGCAACTCAAGAAGGAGAATAAAAGAGGTGATGATACTATAGACCCGAGGTCTTTAAAACGTGTTGTTGATGGTATGATTCTACATTATGTGAATAAATGAGCTGAAGTCAAACATAGTGAAGCACTATTTGATTATCGATCATTGATGTATATTAACAAATGTGAGACAACCCACCAATAATGATAATGGGTATCAATGTACCTAGTATATTCTAAAAATTGTGAATGAATCAACTGACGCCAAACACTTGTCGAGTCTATCAATTAGGTGACATTGATGTATTCCCATTTTCAATAGCGATGGAACCTACCAATGATGATTGTAATCCCCAAGGTAATAAAAATGCTCTATATCTCCATTCGAGAGAAAATGAGTCGAATTCAATGGGAAGAGACCTACTAGAAGGAGGGAATTAAGGCATCCCCCATCATCTAACATAAGGAATGGCAGAAGGAAAAATATTTTGAAGGAATCATATTAAATATTAGATAGACACACCACTAGGTATGTCTCTCACATGCAATATATGGAATAATGCACTGAAGAGAGCCTCTAAGAAATGACCAATAATGAAAACCATTGACAGAGGAGAGGAATTCCACCAATGAGGAAAATGGAACCCAAGGTACTGAAAAAATCCCAAAGTGTGAATAAAGGTACTGACATCGATCACATGGGAAACCACTCAGTCAACAACCAATGATTTATTTTCATCTACTGAGTTCAAGGTAACCTATAAATGATGAAAATATACCCAAGGTGATACTTTAGGTCAAAATATTAGAGCAATGTGTTGTAGTCAATAAGACTTGACTCACCAGCAAGAAGTCAATGTGTACCTTCCATACTAGCATGAGTATAAGACATATATTCTTATTGATTCTAAGAAGTACTTGACATGTGAAGGGTGACATGAAAATTCAAGAATTTTGAGGAGTGGAAGACGTAGGTTAAACCTTCCCTTGAACAAAAGAACAGAAGTGACTTGGGAAACAAAGCTCTAAGAATGAACAATGGCATAAGTCTATGACACAACAGGTATCAATAGACTCTCCATAGTGACTGGAAGAATAGCCAGTTGGAGGATTAAAGAATCAATGAAAAAGGTTAAGTTTCCCAAAGCCATACTAAAAACCCAATTTGTACAGACAGAGACTCAAAACTTGGTTCTTTGTTCAAGGGTGACATGACTGCTGCC
>SNQJ01S0053579.1:46365-66976 GCA_010110895.2 Picea sitchensis | reverse complement strand
ATATGGTAGTAATTATGTGTACTTTCAACCAATTAGGTAAGTACCAAGTGAAATATATGAATGTGTATATTGAGCCTCTTTTGAATGAGCTACTAAATTTATGGGATGGCATCACTATGTATGACGTCTCTAGACCAATAGGGAAAAAGTAATTTCAATTCCATAGAATACTTGTATGGAAAATTAAGCATGCCCCATGGATACCACATTTCTGTGTTATGTAACATACTACTGCACTTTAAGAGTATATAATTTTATGAAATTATGATGCATTTTTCTTGAATATTAATTCCTTGTTATATAAATAATAATGACATAAATCCATATCTTGTAGGTATTCAAACAAAGGGTAAATTTGCATGTCTAATTTATGGTCCTAGGATGAAATATCATAATTCACGAAGTCTAGGAAATGAATTTTTTTATGAGTATAGGCACTTCCTCCCTATTGTGGTCCTATAATAATAGGTGACTTGATTATTCAACTATCTATTTGGCATTGCTCTCGTAACGAAGACATTGATATTGCTGGGCTCGATTGATTCCACTTCCCCCTCCATCCATTTCGCCTAATCCTTCATCACCCTGCCACACCCTTCATGCTCTCACCCTCCATTTTTTCACCCCTCCACCGTTTTCATCCCTACATGGATAAACAAGCTTAGGATAAAAAAAATTAGGTTAATAATAAATGGCTAGTGGCATTTTTTAACACTAATTAGCATAATAATGTTAATTAAATTAAATTAGTGTAGTTAGATCAATAAAACTAGGTTAGGCTTGTTAATAATAAATTAATTAATAATTGGTAATTAGGTTAGCTTTGTTTAGGTTAAAAATTAAGTTAGTATAATAATATATTAAAATTAAAAAAAGTATTACTAACTAAGAATAATCAATTAAATAATTAAACAAAACAATACTAAACATTAATTAAAATAAAACAAAATATAAATAAAACAAATATAAATAAACATATAACAAATAATAAAACCAAAAATAAATTAATCCTAAGTTCTAAACCCACACTCATTCCCCATATCCCGGACCCCCCATCCCCTACGTCACTCAACTAAAGGGGGTTCGGAAAAGCAGTTTTCCCCTGGACACCTTTCAGCCCCACAAGCCACCGCCCCCCCCCTAATACCACCTACCACCCCAGGGGGGGTCTGAAAACCACTCTTCCTCCTCCAAAACCGTTTTTCCCCAAAATCAAAACTGTTTTTCATCCAATTTTACCAGTCCATTTTCGAGAGCGATTTCGGGCAAACTAGAAGGAATTTTGAAAACCTGAGAATTTTTTCTCCAAAACAGTCTGAAGAACAATAACCTCTCTCATTTTTTTTATAGGTATCAGGAATTGGGATAATAGAATCCATATCCGAGCACCATTTTTCAGGTTTCCAGTTTTCTTGATCTTGTCATGTTTTTGTGGTGGTTGTTTTGGAGAGTTGGAGATGAATTTGAAAAAAAACGAATGAGGTTTTTGTTCATCACAGACTCATTTAAAAACTGATCCCCCCATTTTTACACATGCATCTCATATTGGGATAAATGAATACTTCACGGGACCCTATTTTTTATAAATTCGAGAGGTAGAAATTCAAAGGACAGATGGAAAAGAGATCGTATTCAAAGGCACAAATCACCCACAGATCCCATCAAAATAGTTTCAGATCTCTGAATGAATCTCAATGATCTCTATATCTTTGTAATCTGAAATCAAATTGGTTTATATTTTCCTAAATTCAATCCTACTCATTAATGACAGGATCATTATAAATAATTTATAAATACTTCTAATTTCGAAGTATCAGGGGTTGATCAGTTGGGACCTGTTATAAGGATGAAACCAATTTTGTAAATCATCTCACAGAGCCTCCATGGACAAATTTCAGTAACACAGTTGTAGAATCACAAGATTCTTGTGTCAGTTCCATTGGTGAAGTATTTCCACTCTTAATTGTTTTCTTCTGTTTACCATATCGTCTTCTACTTTCTTAATTATTTTAAGGATACAAAAGGAGAGAACTGGTTTAAATGTACCCTCTGTCACTTTCTTGGAATAATTTCTGTGTTTTTCCACTGAATATTAAACTTAGATTTCTCAGTTGCTCTGTGTTTAATTGGATTTCTTAATTTGTTCCATCTTTCCCATGCAATAAATCTTGAATATCCAGTGGATTTTCCTTCCTTGCCCTACCATATTATCTTGTTATGACCTGAATTTGATCCATTCTGAGATGTGACTCCATTTCCCAATGGTTTTTCCCTTGTTGTTCCAACCAAACCTTTGTATAGTAATAACTAGCCTAAAGTTCCCAACAAACAAAGCTATATCAGACAAAGAAATCCCTCTCTGAGTCTTGGAGGGCTATATCTAGGACTCCAAATGGTTTGATGTTACCTCAGTGATTGCATCCATAGCCTTGGGAAAATTACAGAGTGCTAACATAGTGGAAACCATACTGGTGAATGTTCCTCAGAAAAGTGTAGCAAGTTCCAGATCTGATTATTGATGGTGGACAATGATCAGACACAAGAAGGTTGAATCATCCACCTAGCGAATCCAATCAATTCCAATCAGTTTCAAAGAATCCACTGGGGGAAGAACCTAAACCATGACAAATCAATTTGGAAATATAAGGTATTCAAACTCAAATTGTATTCAAGACATGTTTGGCTTTATTTGTAATTATTTTCTCTCTTATTATGATCTCAGTCAAGAGTATATTGTTAAAATTCATAGTGATCAGTTTGAACCTAAAGAGCCTCAAAGGATTGAGCCCATCCCTATAGCTCTGGTACACACTCCAATACATGTAGACATCTCAGTTAGACATAAGCCTCATTCTTTACCTCCTATACCTGTAAAAGTCCCAGATAGATACAAGACTATGGTTTTACCTCCTATTCTCCATACCTTCCCTACAAATTATAGCAATAATCTTCCCAGGTTTTCTAGAGAAAATGTGAAGATCACTACTGAAAAGCACATTCAAAGTCTTGAGGATTTTCTTGATCTGTTTGAGGTGGAAGAAGATGATATCTGTATCTGGATGTTTTCCCTATCATTGCAAGGTAAAGTTAAAAAATGGTTCAAGAATCTTCCAGCTGTAAGCATTAGAAATTTTCATCAATTTATGCAAGTTTTCCTAGATATATGGGTGGTCATGGGAAATGTTTTTCTCATCCTAGAAGAGTATGACCACTTGAAAAGATATCCAAGGGGGACAGTACAACATTTTTCAACAAAGTTCAATAAGGTGTATCATTCAATTCATGTTGATATAAAGCCACCCCTAGGTTTATCTCTCTTGCACTACCCAGATGCCTTTGATCTAGAGATGACATTCCAATTAACAAAAAGGGACACTGCAACCCTTGAAGAAATGAAAAATATTGTAGTTGATGTGGAAGCTAACCTGCTGAACAAAAAGGCAAAGTTAAAATCAGTGGAGAAGGATAAAATAGCAAAGGAGAAGATGAAATATTCAGAAGCTAAACTGGACATTATGGCCAACACAATGAAAGAAATGATGTATAAAGTCATCATGGGAAATGAACTTGTTGTTCAATGGAATCATGTTTCATTGGTTATAGAGAAATAAAGGGTCACTGTTCCCAAACACTTTGTAGCTCATCCTTGGTATCATGGATTGGAAAATGATTATTTAATGTATTCAATTCAAAACGTATTCAAATATTATACTCTAACTCATCTTATATAAGAGCCATTAGCTAACATGATGTGTATGTTTGATGACATTTCATTCATGGATGATCTACCCAATAACGATCAATATGATGAGGATTACATCAAGATGGATTTTCCAAAGCAATCAACAACATATTGTTGGGAGGAAGAAGATCAGTTGCAGTTCAAACATGACAGTCAACCTGTGCATAGCAATTATGACAACAATGATCAAAATGTAGAAAATTTCAGAGTAAGTGGAAAACCTTTACCCTTATGTTTCTCTTTATTTCAATTTCTAAGAGAAAATCATAAACAAGTTGTAAATAGTGAAGATGTAGAATCTTCTAATGAATAAGTTAAGTATTTCATTGATGACATGGAAGTTGTTTTAGATCCAGTATTACAACCACTAAGTTCCCTTGACTTTCAAATTTCAGAGCCCGAAACAAAATTTGAATCAGTGGAATATAACTCTGTACCATTAGAATTTAATTCATTTCAAATTTTGAAAAAGACTTGAGTAGATGTTGAAGGATAAATACATACAAAGTTAGGAAATTTCATTTGAGACAATGCAATAGTCATGTCAGTCTCTTCAAGATCCAATAGCTAATTTGTTGGATGACATGTGTTGTCAAGATCATGTTTCATGTGTCAATTATGGACTTGAAAGCATTTACAATATAGACATGGTTAGATAGTCACTTTCATGGTTTGATTCAACATTAGCTTCTTCTCAAAGTTTATTAGAAAATCTACAAACAAATCAGAATTTGCATAAAGATATAGATGGCCTATGTGTATTATCAGGTCATGGTCTTAAAATGGATAGATTTGACTATCCAGAGATAGGTCATGTTTATCTTCATCCTATAGTTGTCTATATGGTGGAGATATTGTTTTCATAATTCCCATTGATACCTAAAATTTTTGTGATTGTCCACAGTCCCAGGGCTTTGTGTTGTGAAGATCAGGTTGGAAATCAGTCTATGTTTCCCATGCAAGTTTTATTTATGATATTGGTTAAAAATAGTGAAATAGCAGAGTTATTAGCGCAGTTGCTTGACTGGATGCACTGGTGTTATTGTATCATTTAGAAAAACAAAATTATCACCAATGTAGGGTAGGTAGCATTTTGAATAAGCTTAGTCATTTGCGCATCTTTTTTAGCAGTGTGTGGTTTCCAGTAGAGTTTGCAGCTGATAGTGTATAATGTAGTGTTCAGTTTTATTAGAGTCAGTTCGAATATTGTAGTTTCAATGACTCCATGGCCAAATGGATAAGGCACTGGTCTACATGTTCAGAGTCCTATGGTTCTTGTCACCTCTCGAAAGAGCTTCCATCCCCAGGTGGAGCTTATGTTGGGGTCCTATAATCATAGGTGACTTGATTCTTTAGCTATCTATTTCACATTTCTCTCGTAACAAAGACATATTGCTTTCTAGGATCAGTTGATTCCACTTCCCCCTCCATCCATTTCGCTCGATCCTTCATCACCATGCCACACCCTTCATGCCCTCACCCTCCATTTTTTCACCCCTCCACCATTTTCGTCCTTACATGAATAAACAAGCTTAGGATAAAAAACATTAGGTTAATAATAAATGGTTAGTGGCATTTTTCAACACTAATTAGCATAATAATGTTAATTAAATTAAATTAGTGTAGTTAGATTAATAAAACTAGGTTAGGCTTGTTAATAATAAATTAATTAATAATTAGTAATTAGGTTAGTTTTGTTTAGGTTAAAAATTAAGTTAGTATAATAATATATTAAAATTTAAAAAGTATTACTAACTAAGAATAATCAATTAAATAATTAAACAAAAAATTAAACAAAACAATATTTTTTTTTTTTTTTTTTTTTTTTTTTTAAAAATATATTAAACAAAAATTAAAACAAAACAATATTAAACGTTAATTGAAATAAAACAAATAAAATAAACATATAAAAATAATAAAAATTAAAAACAAAATTAAAAATAATAATAAAAGAGCAAAATAAATTAATCTAGGACAAACCCACCCATTTCCCCATCTGGAACCACTACATCCCTTTTCAGAGGCTAGGGGTGCGGGAAGAGTTTTACGGACACTGTCAACCCCCACAAACCAGCGGACCCCCTGGACACCTGTCAACCCCACAAGCCATCGGACCCCCCTGATACCACTTGCCACCATAGGGGGTCCGAAAACCACTCTTCCTCCTCCAAAGCCGTTTTCCCCCAAAATCAAAACTATTTTTCGCCCAGTTTTACCAATCCATTTCCGAGAGCAATTCCGGGAAAACCAGAAGGAATTTTAAAAAATGAGAGATATTTTCTCCGCAATGGGATAAAGAACAATAACCTCTCTCATTTTTTTCATAGGTATCAGGAATTTGGAGAATCAAAGTCATCTCCGAGCACCATTTTTCAGGTTTCTAGTTTTCCTGACCTTGTCATGTTTTTACAGTGGATTTTTGGGAGAGATGGAGATGAATTTGAAAAACCTGAAAGAGGTTTTTGTTCGGAAAAATATTATATACAAAAACGTCCCCCCAGTTTTACACAGACATCTCATATTGGGATAAATGAATACTTCACAGGACCCTATTTTTCAGAAATTTAGGAGGCAGAAAGTCAAAGGACATATGGAAAAGAGATTGTATTCAAAGGAACAGATCACCCATAGATCCCATCCAAACAATGTTGGATATTTGAATGAATCTCAATGATATCTATATCTTTGTAATCCGAAATCGAATTGGTTTAGAGTTTCCTAAATTTGATCCTACTCATTAATGACAGGATCATTGTAAATAATTTATAAATACTTATAATTTCGAAGTATTAGGGGTTGATTAGTTGGGACATTTTATAAGGATGAAACCAATCTTGTAAATCATCTCACATAGCCTCCATGGATCAAATTTTAGTAACACAATTGCAGAATCACATGATTCATGTGTCAACTCCATTGGTGAAGTATTTCCCATGTTAATTGTTTTGTTCTGTTTACCATATTGTCTTCTACTTTCTTAATTATTTTAAGCATAGAAAAGGATAGAACTGGTTTAAATGTACCCTCTGTCACTTTCTTGGAATAATTTCTATGTTTTTCCACTAAAGATTAAACTCAGAATTCTCAATTGATCTGTGTTTAATTGGATTTCTTAATATGTTCCATCTTTCCCATGCAATAAATCTTGAAGATCCAGTGGATTTTCCTACCTTGCCCTGCCATATTAGCTTGTTATGACTTGCCTTTGATCCATTCTATGATGTGACTCCATTTCCCAATGGTTTTTCCCTTGTTGTTCCAACCAAACCATTTAAAACACCAAACCTCTGTACAATAATAACTAGCCTAAAATTCCCTACAAACAAGCTATATTAGACAGAGAGAGCCCTCTTTGAGTCTTGGAGGGATAGATCTAGGACTCCAAGTGGTTTTATGTTACCTTAATGATTGCCTCCACATCGTTGGGAAAATTACAGAGTCCTAACACTCCCTAAGAACCATAGGTATCAAACTACATAAAAACATATTTTCAATTTGAAAGAAGAGGCTAGAATAAAACCATGAAGAATGACACCTCACCTATGGAAGTTGGAATATAATAGAAAATTTAAAGGTAAGCAATTAGTCTATGTATCATATATATTAATGTTTTACAATTTTAATCTGTATTGAATTCTTTTTGTTGTATCTAAAAATTATTGTTGTAATCTCATTTATTTTTCATAAATGTTGTCAAGGCATTAATGGACTTCCATGAGGAATGAAAGGATACAATATAAAATTCATTGGGTTCCCCTACTATGAGAACCTTCAAATAGCTCATTTGTTTGATACAATGCATAACAAGATGAATATAATAGAAACATTATGGAGAATCTTAGATGGAAGGAGTGACAAAGAAAATATTATCAAAATTTGTATTCACATTTAGGAAGCCAGTCATGCAATGTAAAATTTGATGTATTCAAATAACAATGGACACCAAAATAATATTCCATGGTTATTTACAGAGTAAGAAAGAAATTTTGTAAAAGTGGTCTTTCAGAAAATTGAATTTACCACACTAGTTTCTTCAAACATAAAGAATATATTAATAAATAAAGGTGAATTTTGTGGGGTACAAACTCATGAATGGCATACCTTCATTAATAATTAGTTTGGTAGATTGTTATTTGGTAATACTTTTTATTTTTTTATTTTTGTTTTCTTTAAAAAAAAATAATGACCCTTTTTTTGTTACAATGTGTTCTACCTCTGCCTCTGCATGACAACTTTGAAAACAACATAATACAAATTATATATGATATTGAAAAATACATGAGGTAAATAATGACTTATATGAAAAATAGTTGTTGTTGGACTTTTCGGCATGTGTTTTACTTGCAATGTATATACTTTTTTGTTGAAACCTATGAATTTGTTTGTATCATGTGTAGGTGGTTGTCATCTAAAGAAATCCATAAATAATTTATAAAATATTAAAGGAGATAAATTCCTTGGCTAATGTGTGAAATGAAAAAGTATCTACCTTCAACATTTTTTAATGTGTGATAAAAATACCTCATACACCAAGTTGAGGAGATTGAAATGTGTGGACCTGTACACACAAGGTGAAGTGGAGAGGAACTTGAAGTAATTGAAGGATTGTTTTAGACAAAGAGTATGCATTGAGGGTTCTATGGTGGAGGGATACATGGTATATCAATATTTGGTGTATATTAGTCAGTATCTTCCTAAATTAGCAGCGAATATGAAGGTGTGTTTCATTTGGGATGTCAACTTAATCAACAAATTTGAAAGGGAGGTCTTGGTCAGGAAAGGTAATTAGATGGTAGAGATCTATAATAATTTTCATTATTGATGTTTTTCTATATTGTACTTATTTAATTTTTATGCATATTCCATCAATTATTAATCTTTATTCTTAGTAATTTTTATTCTTTTTTCATATAATTAGTCAAGAGTGGGATGCATTACATTTATACATTGCAAACAATATTGATTGGATGAAGGTATGGATATATTGGTGTGTACAATGTAATGGTAGGTTATCTCGGGAAGGGTGGCTACACTGTTTAAATAAGTTCATCATAATCAAGATACCAATGTTACTCAGAGGGAAATTGATTTAAAATATGGTTTAAAAGATAAATAGGAAACCATATTATTCACCCACATCATGTTTCAATTATTTTCCATTATATTAATCTATGTGGTGTGTTTTTTTAAATTCTTTACTAAGTCTAAATATGTTTATTGATTGATAATTCATTTTGTATGTGTCATCCATATTTAAGTTGACACACCACAAGGCTATGTGGTGCGATGGTCATAAATGCTGCATCAAAAAGTTGGATGACAAGAAGAAAACCTTTGATTGTGGGATAATTGCAGTATTTCATGTCACTAATGTTTCCTCTAGAAGTGGCATGCATCCAACAATATATGAAAATAGATAATATGGGTATTTGGATTCTATAATCATGTGACTTTATATCCTTCAAGTTAGTTCTATTCGAGGTCAAATGGTACAGGTTACAGATGAATGAACATGATCCCGAAAGAACTAGTATTGAGCATTCCAATGCATTTACCATGGTTAATACAAGGATGTTTGATCCAAGTACATAAACTTATGTTCTTCTAATATGATGTGATAAAGTCTTTAATTTAGAGGTTCCATGTAAAACAAGTTTGTCATATGTTGTTATATATGATCTAAGAGGAAGGCCTGTAAAGTATAATGTATGAGAATAAGATGATATGGAAGAAGAACAAGATGTAGAGGAGCACAAGGTATATGTAATGTTAGATGAAGAAGTTGAATAAGTTGAAGAATTTGATCCATATGTAGATGATAATGTTCTTAATGATGATATTGATGATGATATTATTGAAAATGACATTGATGACAATGTTGATATGACCAATCCTTTCAATGTCGATTCTAAATCAGATGATACAAATGTAGAGTTGGATGAAGAATAAGATAATTGATATTGTATAAATGTTGAAATGTAGGAGGCATGTGATTATATATTTGATATGACTTATTATATTTAAATTATTTAGTTATATGGGTTATTCATCATTGCCATCATTATAATCATTATAATCAACATTGTCATCCTCTTCTTCCTCCTCATTGTTAGCATCATCACTATCATTATCGTCGTATGTGTTTCCATCATCATAATCATTGTCATCATTTTCGACATTGTCATAACCACAATCAATATTGTCATCATCATTGTCCTCCTCATCATTAGCATCATCATCATCATCATCATCATCATCATTATCATCGTCATCGTCATCATCATCGTCATGCCCATTATCATGATGATCATCATATCATCGTCATCATGATCAACATTATCATCCGAATATATCCTTCTTATCATCCCCTTCGTCATCATCATAATTTTCATTGTCATCATAGTCGTTGTCATCAATGACATTGTCATTGTCATCATCATCATTGTTGTCGTTATCTTCATTTTCATCATCATAATCAAAACCATTTTTCACACTTATCATCACTATCATTGTATTCATAGTTGTCATCCTCAACGTCATCATCATTTCCACTTCCATCATCATCATCATCGTCATTGTCATTTTCATTGCCATTGTCATCATCATCATCATTGTCATTGTCATGACCATTATCATATCATCATCATCATCATCATTGTAATCATCGTCATCCTCATCATTGTTATCATCACCATAATCACCATTTTTATCATCCTACTCCTCCTCCTCCTCATCATCATTTTCGTTGTCGACGCAGTCATAATCATCATCATCATCATCATCATAATTGTCATCATAATTTTCATTCTCATGATCATCATCATTTCCATTCTCATGGTCATCATCATATCATCATCATCATCGTCATCATCATCATCACCTTAATCAACATTGTTGTCATCCTTCTCCTCCTCTTCATCATCATCATTGTCATTGTCTTTTTCATTTTCATCATCATCATCGTCATCATTGTCAACATCATCGTCATTTCCATTGTCATGTTCATCATCATTTTCATTGTTGTGATCATCATCCTCATTGTCTTCATCGTCATTGACATCACCATAATCAACATTGGCATAATCATCCTCTTCCTCATCATCATCATCATTATCATTGTCGTAATTTTCATTGTCATCATAGTCATCATCATCTTCTTCATCGTCATCATTGTCACCATCATCATCATAATCATTTCCATTTTCAAGGTAATCATCATATCGTCATCATCTTCATTGTCATCATATTCATCATTGTCATAATTGTCATCACCTTAATCAAAATTGTCATCATCGTCATTGTCATCATATTCATCATTGTCATAATTGTCATCACCTTAATCAAAATTGTCATCATCGTCATTGTCCTCCTCCTCATCATCATTTTCATTGTCTTCATCATCATCAACATCATCATCGTCGTCATCATCATTTTCATCATCATAGTCATTTTTATCATCATCCTAATTTCCATTTTCATGATCATTATCATAGTGATCATCGTCTTCATCATTTTCATCATCATAATCAACATTGTTGTCATTTTCGTCCTCCTCATCATCATCTTCATCATCATCATCATTGTCACCATCAGTTCCATTGTCATGGTCATGATCATATTGTCATTCATTGTCATCATCATTATTTCCATCATCATTGTTTTCATCATTGTCATCACCTTAATCAACATTGTCATCCTCCTCCTTGTCCTATTCATCATCATTGTCATTGTCTTCTTCTTCGTCATCATCATAGTCATCATCATCGTCATTTTCATCATCATTGTCATTTCCATTTCCATGATCATCATATTGTCATTATGTTCATCATCGTGATCATCATCATCATCATTGTCGTCATTGTCATTGTCATCACCATAATAAGCATGGTCCTCCTCCTCCTCGTCATCATCATAATTGTTATCATCATTGTCAACACCATAATCAACATTGCCATTTTCCTCCTTTTACTCCTCCTCCTCATCTCATCAATGTCATTGTCTTCATTTTTATGATCATCATCATCATCATCATCATCATCATCATTTTCATCATTATCATCATTATCATCATCGTCATCATTTCCATTTTAATGATCATCATCATATTGTCATTATTGTCATCATCATTATCATCATCATTGTAATCATCATTTTGGGATCAACCTCTTTTCTCCTCGAAATCCACCTCCAGCTGCCATGTACCCTTTCTCCAAAACCATGGCTTCAATTTCAGCCCTCCATTAACTTTTTAAATTTCACGCATCTTCAATCCCCGCAATGTGACGGGACCATCGATCTCATGATATTAACAGTTCTCTTGAACTGATGGTTGAGAATTGTTCTTTCATGATCTGTGGATCAGATATAACCTTCCTAAATCAATGGTTGTGATTTATTTTGTGATCCGGGCTTCGGGAGTTTCAAATATCAATCCTTGCTTTCCTCCGTACGTTGATATTCTGGAGTTGAAAATCCACTGATGCATGTCCCTCTAGGATCAATGGTCGATATATCCTTTGGGTCTCTAGACTTCAGAGATTTCGAATCTCAAATTCTCATTTCTTCTAATTGGATATCTTCTGAAATGAAAGATTTGTTGACATCTATCCTCCTTAATCCAATGACTATCCTCTGCTCCAGGAATTCGGCCTTTTCGAGTCTTCATCACTTCACTTTTCCATGAATGATTTCACTTGGAGTCAATGATCTATTGACACGTACCCTCCTGCACGATCAATGATCATGAGTAACTTCGACACTTCAGGATTTAGGAGTTTCAACTCCTATGAACTCGTTTCTCCCGGAGTGATTTCACTCGAATGCATAATCTTTTGACATGTATGCCTCCTAGAAATCAATGACCAGGGTATTATTTGGGTCTTCAGTGTTCGAGATTTCAGAAATTTAGGATAATCATTGCTTCATTATCCTCTAGAGTGGTAACCTACTGAATAATTCATAGGCGGTGGAGACCACTTGTTGTCGGTTAACACTTCCACTTACACTGTCCTTCCATTGAACTAGATCAATGGTTGAGAATGCAGTTGAAGTGATATTCATATCAGATGGATGAGAGCGACTTCAGACCTTCGTCCTTAGGGACTTCAGGACTTTTGACATTTGTTGGTGATGAAACTCCCGAAGTAAATCTCTCGGAGTGACATAGCTTACTTATGTCACTTGTTGACATGGCACGAGCCAATTTCCTCTTGACACTTGTCATCATATGATTATGCCATGTGTACTTGGTGATGTGGTATTCCACATGTCCTTGCTGACGTGGTCTACCACATGTCCTTGCTAAGGTGGTATGCTGACGTGGGTGAGACATGTAGGTAGTGTAGTGGAGAGTGACGTTGGAGTGCAAAGGTGGTATGTATGAGTGGTTTGGTGGTTTACTCGGAGGGGGGTTAGGCGGTAAGTGGTAAAGAGAGAGGGGGGTCTGAGTTGAAAATAAGGTGACATGTATGAGGGTCCTACATGGGAAATACCACAAAATCGGACCCCCCCCCCCATGGTTAAAGGCAGAAAGGTCGGGGGGTTTCGATATGCCTTGTCTACCATAATCTGAGTGACCAATTATCGACCGTTGAGATTAGCAAACCCTTATTATAACTTATCCTGTCCTTCCACTTAATTGACCCGACGGTCATGAAGACTCTTGAAGCAGATCTATGATCAAGGATTTTGATCTGGATCACGTTTTTTTACGATAGTTTCCCTTCTGAGCTTCGATCTCTGCATATTGTTTTCTTCTCCTCTTGATCTTATGATTTTTTTGTTTTCCATCATTGTTGTTGTTCTTTCCATAAATGACAAGCACACGCTTCCTGTAAAACATGACAACAGGTACCTAGGTCACCTCGCAATAAACCCATCGCAACCCTCATTCTACCTCATATACCAGATGGGGTATGAGTGGAATCAGGATTTCTATGGAATATTCACAAGATAAGATACTCAGACCATAATGTAGTAGATCCTGACAAGTTTCCATAATTTTCAAAGAGAGTATACTTAGAGACTGTGGGCATAAATCTGGTTGGGGAACCGATTGATCAACCACTTTGATGGGCAACAGGGTTGGAGAAAACAAGGATTTTAGGTCTATTGGATCTACCACATTTCAGCAAAGGTCGGTACACAAGATCATGCATCAAATAGTTGTTAGCAGTCACACATGGCGGGGACATATGGTTGGACAAAATCGTCTTGATAGATGTAGAGATTATTGTAAACATAACAGGGTTACCATCCTGAGGCATGGATCCCATGCAGTTTCTTGATGACAAAGACAAGGATAAATCACTAATAGAAGATATGAAGAAGAAGTATGGCACTGACAGGGGGACACGAAAAATCATTATCAAGAGGATCAACGCTGCTGCAACAAAAATGGGCGCAAAAATCTTAGCCTATAAGCTGCTAAGAAAATGTCACGGGGAAGAATTTCCAGCTAGGGTTGTTGCAGTTGCAGCTCAATGCACCAAGGGCACCACAATGAGTTGGGCACCTTATCTCTTGAACTTATTCCTAGATAACTGCAAGGATGTGCAATATTTAGGAACAAAGTTTCACTATTCATGGCTAATCATCTTAATAGCCTTTATGGAATGGAGGGAACCAAGATATGTAACTTTTTGTACCAGACCCAAACCGAACTAGGGAGCGAGATATTCATTGTTGAAAGTCATGTCGGATGCTAGGCACAAAAGGATGAACGGGTCCATATTTGAAGGATACCTACGTGACCTGTAGGAAGCCATCAACAACATGTGGAGGATCACACCACAGCCTTTTGCACAGTTTTAGGACATCTCCAACTTCAAGGCCACAAGACATATGATGTGGATACAGATGTGGAAGGATCCCGATAAGAAGTGGCTACAACTACACTATTGTATCACATAGGGAAACATTGACAAGGTGATCAAATACTGGGAATATGGATGGAAGATTCTAGTCCTCACCCAAGAATTGTTGGAAAGGACAGCAGAAGAAGAGGTAGTGTAGGAAGAAACATAGCCTCAAGAATTCCCAATGCCCAAGAAATGAAGGATGGGACAAACAAAGAAAAAGAAAACAAATGAAGGCACAACTAAGGCAGGGACCCATAAGGGGAAAAATAACACTACATAGCTGGCTCAAGTGAAATAGAAATAGGATGAGGAAGTGCAGGGGACCACACCAAGTCCCAACCCACAGGAACCAGGTGGGAATAAAAGGCCAACCACAGATACAAGAGGAGTGCACAAGAACATGAAGGTGCAAATAACACCTCTAGAGTATATGATCATGAAGGATGATGGAGAGATGATAGGTTGAATGGTCTAGGATTATCTATCTGAGGATTTTGACAATGTTGCACACCACAGGGATAGGATTCAAGAGGATTTGGCAGACATGCAACAGTTCCTCAAGCAAATCCAGGAAGTAGAGAAAGAAGGAAGCAACATAGGAACAAGACCATAAACATCGCATACAGAAGAAAGAATGGAAGAAGGAGAGAGAGATCCATTCCATACGATACTGCATCCAAATGAAACATTTCACATTTCACCCAACATGTTGCGCATGGACGAGATCCTGGGGTAGACACCCCTGAAGGAATTAATCCAAATCCAATTGGTATTTCTTCGGATACCATCTAGGGCTCTAAAGAAATTGCAGGGTAGCGTGAACCACGAGGTACAGTCTTGAGCAAGCTCAAACTTAGCCGAATTGCAGTAGGAAACAAAGAAGCGGGACACATTGGAAATATTATGTGAACGAGATAAGTTCGATACCCAAGAGGAAAGGGAGCATAGGAATGGATTTAATAAGAAAGTCATAAGAACATACGAGACAATTACAAATACCGCATAGATGGAGGAACTCACAACAACATAAAATATTGATCAGATTGCGCAGGAAATCGATCAATATCAGAAGGAGGTCAAGAATATATGTGAACAACTCACACCCACTACTCCACTAGAAGTAAAGTAGCAAAGGAAGAAATAAGTAGTAGAGAAGCTATAGGAGATAGAGCGACAGGTTAGCACAACAACTGACTTGTTCTAGAATGCAGCACAACTTTAGAAAAATCTAGAGGAGGATCATAAAGTCCAAAAGTGGTATAAGGAAGAAGAAAGGATAAGCGTAGCTATCCAGGATCTCAAGTAGAGAATGAATACAATGACCATCATAGAGTGCATCAAAGGGACACAAGACATGAATAAACTACAGGAATAACTCACCATTGCACAAACACAGAAGAAGGGGCGTCAGTCTCAAATGGAACCGCTTCAAGAGTGGGTAGCAGAAGTCCGGGCACAGGTAGAGGAAGCAAATATACATATAGCACAGACCCAAATGTTGAGGAAAAGATATGAGATAAAATTACTCAATCATTTCCAGAATTTTCTTGGCTAAAGCAAAGTAGACAAGAATATCACCCTATGTTTATAGCCAACAAAAATAACATCCTAACTCACTAGTATTAATTACGAGTGATTAGGCTAATATTTTATCAAAAAAGCTTGCTGGAAATTTACTTTTTATATACTTTTCTGAACATATCAGTTGTTGAAATGAATGTAAAGATAGAATAAAATTCACCAAGATGATAATCGAGACAGATGAGACATAAAGAAATCATTTATTTCATTCAAGTTCACCAAAGAGTCATTTTCTTTACAAAATATCATGCATAAATTTTGGACCAAAGTCAAACTTAGACATCCCTGATGGAACATACAAAAGGACCTTTGACAGAAAACCAAAACTAAACTCTAACATATGGATCAACTTGCCATAGATTGCTGCCGACTTGACTCTACACAATAGCCTTTGTCAGTCATGAAAATTAATTCACAAACATACAAGTCTACACAGACTATCAAATATAGATCAACACCTCTGAAAAAAAAGTGTCTGAATGATGTGATTCAACTTTGAATATTTTTGTCTACAATAAGACCTTGCTATCATAAAAGAGAATTAGGCTTGTGATGAATAAATGAATGAATGAAAACTGAACTATCTCAGCATAACCCAAAGAGAAAACCTTATTATGCTTCTGCTTATATCCTCCTCTTGTCCCTCCTTTTCATTTTTCTTTTAAACAAATTAGATTAGTTGAAGTAGTTGAATCAACTCATTAGTTAAGTTAATTAAAAGACTCAATCAACTTTAGTTAGGGGGAAAAGTAACAATCATAATAAGGGTTATAAATAAACAATAACTAGTAGGTGGGACCCCTTGTGGCTCCCTTTAGCTCATAAAAATCATAACATAACTATTTAGTTAAGAAAAACACACCTCCTTGTGACTCCCATCCACATATTCATATTTGACAATTTAGCTCATGATATTTGAAATTATTTTCAAAAACATATTACTCATGTATCCAAAATAAAACATGTCCGAAAATTCCTGAAATCAGTTGTCATCAATAATAGACAAAATCAAAATCAAAATCCATATTTCCCACTCTGTGATGCAATATTTCCCTGATTGTTGTTGTCACCCTTCAATTTTCCTAAATTTTCCTTTGGTTATGTTGAGCCCTTAGGCCTAATCTCACTGATCACATGGGAACAATCATCCCTTAAATGCATCTGAGAAGAAACGGATTTGTCAGAGTCATTGGAGGGTGAGGAAGGGGCAGCAGTGGCTTTTCCTTTGTCAAGGGCATGGTGGACCTCAATTTTCAATCTCTTGATAACATGGGAGGATTGCACTTGTGAGTGGTCAGGGGCAGATTGGACAATGGGGTTAATAGACAGAGGAGCAAGCAAGGACAAATTGGGCCAACCACGATTTTGGGAGATTGTCGGGTGGACAATCTCCTACCATCCATCATTTTCAGGAACCTCGGGTTGCAATGAGACATGAAGAGGTATAGGGATATCGTGGGCTTGTGGGACTTGGAAAGGAGGCCTTTCATGCTTATGTTGGACTAATCCCTGCCTAATCCAATTGAAAAACCTAGCTTGAAATAATTGGCCAAGATCTTTTGAATCAACATCAAAATGTATGGAGAAACTGGGCCTTCTTGGGTCCCTATTCCAATTACCTCTCCCTCTATTTCCTCGGCCATGGCTACCTTGGCTGAACAAACTTATTCTTTCATGCATGATTGATTAGAAAATAGTCTTTTAAATAACCATACATGGAAACTCTTAAAAATATGAAATAGATTTAGCTGAGTAATGTATGAAACTCATGCAATCCAATCCATAAAAAAATTTGTACTGTTAATCAATGAGCAGGGGGGTGAATAAAGGGTCTTGGGATATGTGAGGGGTTTGTATTGAGAGAAACATGATATGATGATGGGGGGAAAATATGATTACTTCTCAAATACAACTACAATCAACTGCAAACCAAAGAAAACATCATTTTAATTCACCAAGATACTTCTATTGCCAATTGTTTCACACAAAACTTTCCTTGACTATAATCAATTTTAGAAAAGGGAGTGAAAAATGAAGGTGGGAAGGTGATGGGGTTGTAATTAGCAAAAAGATAAATGATGGTGGGGAATGAGGGAAGGTATTGTTCAAAAAATTAATCAAGTAATCCATATATTCATTCTGCTAAAAAGAGATGCACTAACCAACGATCATTTTGACCAAATAACAATTACTATGTATTTAACTAGTTCACTGTCCAAAATCAAATGTCCAACACAGTGCCATCACAAGTCAGTATGAATTCCACACAATCTGTAAGGAAGTTCTGTTCCTTTCATTTATCCACCTTGAATCTTATAACAATTCTCAAATGTATAATAGTAACCATTTATGCTCTGTCAACCATCAAAATCAACCACTTCCCACACATTACCTCAATCAACAAATACACTCAAAAGTCTTGTTTCAAAAATAAAAATGAAGTCATATTGTCATTGCAATTGGGCCTGTCATTTAAAATGTGATGATATTCATTAAACATATGTAGTAGATGGCCAAATAATCCATATTAAAATTGGAAAAACCAGGATTGTCATTTAAACAGATAGACAATAGCCACCATTCCAACGCATGCTACACGCATAATAATTCAATCATGCAAGTGTAAATCTGTCACTATACAAGCCCACCTTCAATGTGACTCTAACATGTTGGGCACATCCAACACGACGAGGTATCAACAATATGTTTGTCTTCATAAAACAAATAATTGAATTGAAACAAGTCATGCATAGAACTCTGTGACTATCTCTGAGTGTGGAACCCAAACTATCCATATTATACACAATGCATAGCCACCCAAACAAAACGATGCAACATTCCCATTTTAAAAATTCTAATTACACAGTTGTAGTATTAACTTAACCCATTGTGTTGAGTTTTCAGCCTAACACAGTATTGCTTCAAATTGATCAAATTGCAACCAACCATGTTGTTTAAAACTCAGGTTTATGCAATCAAATAATCATAACGCATACAGTGGATGGATTTTCTATAGTCACCTCATTTTCATTAATCATTCCACCCCAAGGAAACTAACAGTTACAATGACCATTTATTCATTGTGTAGAAACACCGCGCACACAAATGTAGTATGAGCCAGCAACATTAAGCAATTGTAACCAATGCCAAGCTAAAAATGAAAGTAATACTTAGTGCAAAAATACCATGGCTATGTATCAACCAAACATGATGTGGAAACCATGCATACCCACGCATCGACATGGAGGGAGGTTGTGACCTTCTCAAATAAAACAATACTGGATTATCGAACACAAGGAAATCGACTGTGTATCTGGACTGCCCAATTAACAATGCAGGGTTCTTCATTTTAATAACACATGCAATGACTAGATATCAAATCAAAATGATCATCATATGACCAAATGGGTGATTTTGTACCCAATATTTTGCAACAATACACAACCATTCAAAAATAAAAAAGCAGTAAACCTGACAAGCCATGCCAGTGTTATATATCAACCCTCAGACCTATGGAGTTAAGGGTTTTCACTGTGACCAACACAGGAAACTCTTAGACCCAACTCCATTCAATGGTGAAAAAAAATAATTTGAGACTAATGGTACATACATAGAGAGAACCAAGACTTATTCATGGACATATAACAAATCCCATGATAGGGGGGATAGAACAAAGGAGCGAGGCTCCAACTTGTTGGGTATGTGTTATATTCTTTGCATGTGTGTGTGTGTGGGTGTGTCAGATATGACAACTGCATCTGATGATCCCTTCACCTAGATCTCTGCCGTGTGCACCGGGTGCTTTCCTAGGGGGGTCCCAGGGGGGGCAAGTATGCCCCCCCTGGTTACGCGCAGCGTTCGGGGCAGCGCCTCGAATTTTTTTTTTGGGCGGTTTTTGCTATTTTTAGCGGATTTTGCTATTTTTAGCTGATTTGTAAATTAATCCCGGATTAAGGGATTAGGGTTTTGGTATCTACAAAATACCTAAAAACATTGTATATATTGTATGACGAATGGTGAAATTCGATATAATGAAAATAAGAATGGTTTTCCCGGTTGAGGGTTTCCGGTAAAAATCTCTGTGTACTCTATGTATGAGCCATTGATTAATTTCTATATTGCTTAAGAATCTATATGCATTGCTTTACTTCACAGGTTTAAAACTTACATGTGGTATCAGAGCACATTTTTGGCTTCAGAGGGATGCCTTTGTTCCTGAGGGTTTGGCTCGGTCTTGATAGATCAAGTTTATCTTGGGTCTGTGATAAACCTGGGTTTAGTGGGAGATTTTGCAGTGGAGATTCGAGTAAAGTAAGAGGAATGGCGAGCTCATCTAGAATCGAGATATAGAAGTTCAATAGTAAAAACTTTGAGCTATGGAAGCTCAAGATGGAGGACCTTCTTGTAGACAAAGAACAATGGATCGTTG
>SNQJ01S0053579.1:21722-42124 GCA_010110895.2 Picea sitchensis | reverse complement strand
ATATAATGAAAATAAGAAAGGTTTTCCCGGTTGAGGGTTTCCGGTAAAAATCTCTGTGTACTATGTGTATGGGCCATTGATTAATTTCTGTATTGCTTAAGAATCTATATGCATTGCTTTACTTCGCAGGTTTAAAACTTACACAACTCAACTGGTAATGGTACTTAACTCACGCAGGGTGTAACCATTGTGTCTCTCCGATCAAACAACCACAACACTGAGGTGAAGACAGGGCCAAATAAGAATAGGAAAACCCATTGTGCAACCTTTAGTGATTAAATCGACCAATGCCCAAGTGAACAAAACACATTGACATAGAGTGCCTCCAACCATTAAACCCATAAAAGCCAGAGAATGGATATAGTGATGTGAACGTGTGAGGACTGCCAACCAACCAAAACCAACAAGAGCCCTTCAAATAAACTAGAAAAGATCACAAAGAGCCCCTATGGATGCTAACACCCAGGATGACCAATAACACAATGAATTCAAGATTATTGCAGAAAGAACCATCCACGCTTCATTCCAAAATCACAATTTTACATAGTTGCAATACTTAAGGAAAGAACAAACCAATACACCCAAGACAATAATCATTTCATAACCAGAGCAAACTCATGAATGGCTAAAATAATAAATACATGTAATAAAACACCTTAAAATGTGAGCTGGTCGAGCGGTTCCTCTCTGCTAAGAAATCAGAGCATAACCACAAAAACAAGGTTGAAAAATAGCCTAACTAGGGTGGTGGC
Source organism: Picea sitchensis (assembly GCA_010110895.2). Taxonomy (NCBI): domain Eukaryota; kingdom Viridiplantae; phylum Streptophyta; class Pinopsida; order Pinales; family Pinaceae; genus Picea; species Picea sitchensis. The sequence goes on along the minus strand of SNQJ01S0053579.1, from coordinate 41,372 downwards.
CAACGTAAGGATTAAGGGTGATGTGAAGTAAATGAACGTCACCTCCACCCACAATCAATTTAATTCAATAGTACACGCCAACCATTAATCTACCAACAATTCATTTAAACCATGCATTGAAAATTGCATTTATTACTTGTCAAATGCACCACCCACATCATTCCTTCCATTCCAACTTGACCATATTTCATATCAACTATATGATCCAATAAACCATGTATCGAATTATCACCAATAGAGAGATCCACATCAACCTATACCATAGCATAATCACCATGCATATCGACTATAAAACTCAAATAAAATCGCATAGCCATTAACTTAATATCTAGGATAACAATACTCCATTCAAAATCGATGCATGTAGTATAGTATTTAAATTTTTCCATTTGTATTTGTTATATTTCTTTTATTTCTTTCCAATTCCTTTTTTGTGTTATTGCTAACATGTTTATTGTGTAGGTCTCCTTGCAATAGATCCAATAAGATATTGCAGTGACAGTAAGGATGACATAGGCCATAGTAACATAAAGAAACAATACTTCATAAGACCAATCCATAGGCAATAAAAGCAAGGCCTCATCACCATGTAAGCAGTGTTGAATAGTATCATGACATCAAATAAGAACTAGACCTGATCACCAATCTACAAGGGGGTCCCACCTACTAGTATTATTTATCTTTTATAATAATAAGCTTCAACAATACTTTGCAGGCAAAACTTCATTGACAATTTTAATCGTCAACAAACGGCCGAATCCATAGGGAAATTTGTTTTCAATAGATTCAGAACTCACAACTCATGGTTTCCTAGACCAAGAACTGTAGGTCAAGAAGATATAGACAGGTACATTATGAAACAAGGGGAAGTGAATGGATTTAATGGAAAGATGACTGGGAATTTGGGAATAATTCATGAAAAATGTTAAGTATGAGGGGTTTCTACCACTGTATTCATAAGCATTCGACCGTAATCTGGTCTCAACTTTAAGGAGAGGTTTTTTTTTAGACTTTCTCTTAAAATATCAATGGATGAAGGAGTGGAAAGAAGAAGCGGTAGATAACCAATCATTTACAAGACAACAGTCAAAATATATAACAATTTCAAGGGCCCTTCAAGGAGACATCATAATAGTTGTGTAAATGCGATTGTTATTCACTAACAATGCTTCGCAGGAGTGTCACTGTGGAAAAAATTGATCCAACATCCTATCTTGACCAAATTAACTAAAAGATGATAGGAAACAAAATTATGATAGAGGTAAAAATGATAAAATTAAAACAACAGAAATAAAAGACAAAATGAGGAAGCGGAAAGAAAAGTCTTGAAACAGAAAGCATAAATCAAACTACTGTAAAATAGAGAAGAAAATAGTGCAAAAATGAAAGCAGATCTAAGCTACTAATATAGAGAAAATCCAGACAACATTAGAACTTTTCACGTCGGTCCCTCGCAATATTTCAAGCGAGGGTTGTTAGCATTGTAGGAAAACAATTTCTCCTGTAAATATTTTAAGATATAAGAGTTAGTGTCCAATACAAAAGAAATTTGGAAAGGACCAAAAACTTGGAATTCTGATGTAATCATTAGTCCCTTGATGCACACAATTATATCATCAAGATAGAGACTGAGACTGACCAATTCATCGAGAGCCATGTGCATAAGTATTTTAAAAGTAGTACCAGTATCAAGTAAGCTAGAAAGCCAGTTTTGGTAAGACATGGTACCCCCATAAGTGATAAGAGTGGTTTTTTGAGCATCTACCCCTTTTACCTTGATTTTATTACAACCAGACAAACTTTCAAGTAAGGGCCCTAACTGTGACTCTACAACCTGCCTCAGAACCATTTCCATACTCAGAGGAGGAAAATGATTTCTCATAATATCTTGCCTCAAAGTTAAAATATTAATACAGATTCTAATATTATCAGTAGTCCTCAAGGCAGGTTCCCAATTGGAAACCCATTTAGGGTGGACTAAAAAAACCCTCCCATCCTTTAAGAATTTTTCCAACTTCGTTTTAAAAGTTGCTTTAAATGCAGAGTTAATAGATCATTGTTCTTGCATAATTGGTTTCACACTTTCCTTGATGGGAATATAATTATGTAAAAGACCAGGATCAAAACCACAAAGATCCTTATAAGGCCAAGTAGAAACCTTTCGAAATCCACCAAGTAGCTTGGAAAAATTCATTTTTTCATTACTAGAACATTGGGAATCTATGTTATCGTTCTTTGGAGATTTGAGTGCCCCAATGTTTGAGGATAGGGTTTCACCTACCTTCATTCATAACTCCTCTACTTTTTGTTTTTCCTTATTTCCTACAACACTCAATGAAAATGAACCATCAAGAGGAGTCAAGCTCTAAAAAATCTTATTGTTTTTCGTGGAAATAATTTCATTGGGCTTAAGGGGTTCATCTTGAATGAAATCACAAATTCTCTTATTTTTAGGGAGGGCCTGCCAAGATTCTACATCGTCATGGATATATGGATGATATAGAGATTGAAAATAATCAATCAGGCGTGTGAGGAAAAATTTGTTGATTAGGAGAAGTTGCAAAGACAACTAACCAACCATCCATTGAATTAAACTCCCTCTTAACATGATTGATGTTGAAATATAGAAGGTTCGATATAAGCACCCAAACAGTTTGGGAGCATCATTCCATCAGCTTGTTTCTAGGAGAGCACATTTTACGTATCAAGTTCACAACAAGCTCAGAATATCCAAAAACTGAAAGGTGACCACAACCAATATTAAGGGAATTTTCAATTCCCAATAATAAAGCTTCGAACTTAGTGACATTGTTTGTATAGGCAAAATCTAACCTGTAAGATAGATTATGAATTTTTCATACAAGGGAAACCAAGATAATGTCATCCCAATTACCTTCATTAGAGCATGAACCATCAAAGTGCATATGCCACATATCATTATCTAAATCGATTATTTCCAAAGGAATATTATCCTCTTCATCAAAGATGGAATACACTCCTAGGTCCTCTTCGATATAATTTATGCTAGATTGTGGAACACTCTCTATGTAGGGTGAAATTCTTCCCTCTCTAAGGACTATAGTGTTCTTATCATTCCCAGGAACAGATAAATGTGTCTCATCAAGTGAGAGGTATCCACCTTTTAAGGCTTGCCAATGTTACGAGGAAAATCTCTCTATGTCTAGGGTAAACCACAATAGATAGGTATGATTGCGGAAATCAACTCAATTCCAGCATATGCTATATAAGACAATGTGCAAGAGATATAAGAAAGAGGCCTACCTCATCCAAACATTTGATGATGTCCATCGTTGATCACTTCAACCCAAATCTTTATTCCTGCAACAAGTTCTCAACAAATAAGAAGAGAAAGCATATAGGTTAGCACATTAGATAACATAATCCATTAATATACAAAACAAACATGCCCATGGATAATAATTCATATATTTTCACAATATCAATTGGACTAGAAAGGAGTATTTCTATTAATAAATGATCAGCAGAAGTGAAAATAGTATAGACTTCCGTTTCGACATGATTCAGAACCAAGAAATCGAGTTCCTTCCAACTTGGCCTCCACCACTCCAATCCTACACCAAATGCAAGCTCATATAAGGGAGACAAAGAGGTTTTCCATAAATAAGGGAAGAAATTGGGGGTTGAACATTGTGTTCAAACTTAAAGGACAAAGGGATGTAGACTCAATATGAAGTAAATAATTTCTCCATAGTAACTTTTCTCTCAAAGTTGAATTATCTCTCCCTTTTCCATAGCTCAGAATTGGCTTCTTTATAGCCTTCAAAATGAAATTGAATAGCCGAGTCGGAATGTTTCTAGTATATGGAAGGCCAAGGATCAGAGACCTCCTTTCATGACATGGAAACCTGACATTTAATTTTTATTTTCTGGAAAAAATCCCGATGTACACGGGCTGTAGTGGAGCAGCCAGCGTATACGCTTGTTGTATAACTTGCAAGGTGCATATAAGTGGAAAAATATTTATTTTTGTCTCTGGATTTATCAATCAGGGAAAGTAATTTTGCATGGGGGAATGGAATAAGGCCCTCTTTGCAAGATTTCATAGGGTGAGGCAAATCATTCTCTAATAGATGCCCCCTAATGTGCGAGGTCAGAGAAGCATCTGTGATGGTCGAAATACATTATAAATAACCCAGGAGTGGAGTGGTAGTTAACCAGTTGGATGAACTCGATCGCTCATTACATTCTGCACTAACTTTGCATACATGGATGCCAAAAATACAGTGCAGATTCATGTGAAAATATACCAAATAAGTGTTTGTGGCCATGAATAGGCAAATACAAATGAGGTTACATGCCAATAGTTGTCATGGTCACGAACAAGGCCTAGTAGAACAAGTCTCAAAACCAATCTGAAGATATATTTATACCATGGAGTACAATCTGATCTCCCATGATCACTGAATTCATATAGGTATTGGTCCAATGAAAAGGAAGAAACAACTCAGGAAATTTGTGGCCACATAGTGATGTCTTCAAGTCTTCTACACAATCCACCAAAGGTGCAAGTCTACATCATGTGAATAAAGGAGTTGAGGTTGAACATAATGAGACATTGTTTGATTATCGGTCATTTGTGTATACTATTAACAAACACGAGACAACCTACTGATAATGAAAGTAGGTATCAAGGAACCAAGTAAATTATTACAAGTGTAAATATAGGATTCGATGTCGAACACCTAAAGAATCCATCGATCAGGAGACATTGAGGTTCCAGACTGTCGATTGCAGGAGATCCTGCCACTGATGACTACAGGCCTCAAGCTACTCATAAGACTCTAGGTCCCATTTCCAAAATAAATGGGCTAATGTCAATGGAAAGAGACCTACTGAAAGGAGAGAATTAAGGCATCTCTCATCAGTCAACACGAGGTACAAAGAAGGAGCTTCATGATTTGTTGGAAATCGAACGAAGAACAAGTTCATGAACCAATGACCCTATGCGTCTTTTGCGTGTGCCAAGTGTAAGTGGTACACGAAAAAGACCCTCTGAATAACAGCCAATGATGAAAAATTGTTGACAAAGGCAAGGAAACCACCAAGAAGGCTAATGGCACCCAAGACACTGCATGAATCCCAATGTGTGAATAGATGCCTTGCCGTCGAACACAAGGGAAACCACCCAGTCAACGACCAATGATGAAATGTCGACTGGTGGGTTCAAGGTTACCTACCAACGATGAAAGTAGGGTCAAGGTGCACGATAGGACTACAGTATCATGTGATTCTGAGACACACTGAGGGTATGACCGACATGCAAATTCAAGAGTTCTGAGAAGTGGCCGACATGGGTTGATAGACTTCCTCTTAACAAGAGCATAAGACATATGGTGGACTCTGGCAGCATAGACCCAATGATAAAATCATGAGATGTAGAAGGCATCAATCAAGTTCTCTATAGAGACTGGAAGAGTAACCAGTCGGTAGAGAAGACTCTGTAATGAGCTCAACTTCCGAAGGCCATGCTAAACCAAAAATTATGATGAATGGACTCAGATAACTTTGTGCTTTGTTCAAAGCAGAAACGTCTGCTGCCAATATAAGATAATACTCCCTTCCCGCCCGTATTGTTTATGTTTTTTCATAACAAATGAATGTTATGATACAAAGGAGGAAATAAGTGTCACAAATAAGCAAAACTAGTTCCAACAGTGGAACGTACCTATGCTCAATGCAGGGAAGTGCATGCGGGATATGGACACTCCGGGGAATGTTCCCTCCTAGGTATAGGGTGTCAAATTGTGAAGGATATAAACAAGGCTCTGTTTGGTTGAGGATGAAAAACTGCTGAGGCAAATGGTTTATAATGTAAAGAGAGAACTGGCTATAGGCTCAATACTGAAAGCAAGGGCATGAGATGCAATCACAACTTAACGCCAAAAAATGTCCTTTTTTATGTCTTTTAGTCTACTTGGTGTTAAAAATGGATAAACTTATGCCAAATAGACATCTTTTCAAAACTAATTTACGAGTGTGAAAAAGACAAGTTCACTCGACGATATTTTCACTTTTTTATAATGAGTCAGAAAAGATATTAACTAAGACTCATGATCTTTCAAATCCAATTTAATGAGTGTGAAAGGAACAAATCACTTGACAATATTTTTCATTTTAGATGAGTTGGAAAAGAGATTAAATTAAACTTGTTTGGGATTCTACGGGGTACAAAGTTGCATGTTTATGAATGAGAAATGAGGCTCAACACAAAATCAAGCATGATTTGTAAGGGACTCCTAGTCCGGTTGAAAAAATATCTGCATGGGCACCAAATGTAGTAGAGGATATAACTAGGGAACCCATGTTTGGTAAGTCTCTACCACTTGATAACGACATGACTTTATAGCATATGGAAGGTTCTGTGTCGCAAAAAATGGGTTCATACTTAGGGTATAACGAGCGACAATTATAGGATAATGCAAAAATACATAATGGAACGAATCCCTATCCTATTTGCTGGGTAATGAACATACCTGTCGAAGGTGACAAACGATCGACAAAATATTGAAATATGCAAGAATCCTAGGTTACAACTGCAAAAACCAACTCGATCCACTTTTGTATTAGTCCATTAGGTGAAAACATGGTTTAAAACTATGGAAAGTGGGTAAAAATGATTTATAAATAGTAATAAAATAAGAAAATACTATACCATTTTGATTTTTTACCCAACTAGTGCAAATTGGACCAAAATTCCTTCAAGATTGAAACAACGATTGCGGGATCATATGGAAACGAAATCACGAGCCGTCTGGATCAGGTAATTCTTCTTCTCTTCCTATTCAAATTCAGTGGTTTAAAATTTTGAATTAGGTCTTAAATTTTTAGTTATTTAAGGCGTAAAGTATATATTTTGGTGTACGCAGGCTAGCTTTGGTTAGGTCGCGTGTACGACTAGGTATACTCTCATGTGTGAACTACAAGGTGCATGTATTGATCCCTACATAGAACTATGTGCAAAGGAGGCCATGTACATTCACACAAATGAACAAAATTAAGGGTTCTAACTCAAAATTCTATTTGTATTTGACAGGATGGTTCTTGAATGGAGAGAGCGAGAGCATGAGGAGGTAGACACTACTGTATATCGAGATCTAGGGGCCCAAATGGCCTTAAAGCAATGTGGTTTGTATAAGTTTTGGGTGCTCAAAGGAATGAGAGACAAAGTGAGGCTATTGGAAATGTTGGTGGGTTACTAGGACCCTGATAGCGAGAGATTCAATCTCGATGGGAAGCCATTGAGAATTGAAGTAGAGGACATTTACTTTGTGACTGGTCTATCATGCCGAGGGGAGGTTGTGAACCTAAAATCTAAGGGAGAAGGTAGCAGGATGAAGTTAGAGTCATATATAAACACCCACTGTGTAGAAGGGACTCCTAAGGTAGGGATTCAAGTCCCTATCTCGGAAATAAACAACCTCAATCTAAAGATCATTGTCCTAGTATTGACCAAGATCACAAGTTCAACCTCATTGCACCAGGCATCGAGGCCGCCCATGTTCTATGCAATGCAGTGTGTGAGACCCATAGTGTACAATTGGCGTACCTCACTACTGGCCAATATGAAGAGCCAGTTGATGGAGTGCAAGCAGGGGTGTAAAAGAAATTTTGGGTTTGCCTCCATATTGTGCAGTTTATTTTTTGAGCGAGTTCCGGGTTTGGGACCTAGATTTGAGATTCTCCTGAGAGGACCTCGTGATACAACCATGGCATGGTGGACCAAGGTGATGAGGAGGCAGGGAGGAGGTAGGGTGCCGACACCCTACAACGAGGAATTTTTCTACTGGTGGTGGAGACAGGTCATCACTTTGAATGAATATACCTATGAGGGGATTGACTTCAGAGGATATCCAAACATGCCACTTCCACCAAGGTCCACCTACGGTGACATAGGTATGTCAATTTTTTTTTACATATTTCATTTTTTTGTATTTTGTATAATTAGGAAAAAACTATTTTTGGATGTTGCTTAAGTATTGAATAGAAATTTGTGTGCCACAGACATGGGTCCACGATGGCCAAAGGGTTTCCCTCGACATCGACGAAGGAACCCAGGAGATGAATCGATGGGAGGAGAAGCCAGGAGGGTCCTACAAAATATGCAGGGAAACCTGTCATGTATGACTCACATGATACCCATGGTTCAGGTAGAGGATCTTCCTGAATCCATGCAACGACAGGTGGTTGGTGTACCAAAGGTATGGGTATGACTCTTTTGACATCTTTCAAATGCTTTGGTTTTCTACCATGACACATATCTGACGCCACAAGTGTATATGTCATGGGATATTGTAATACCGGTTGTATATGTATTGAGGGTGTTAGCCCCATTTTGTACTATAAACACCATATTTATTGAAATATATAAAAGAGGATCTTCGACTTTACTTATATTTTTCAATGTGTACATTGATTAGATGGTTTTCTTTGCTTTTAATTATGTGAAAAATGCCAATATAAAACAAATTTAGTATAATCATTGGGTACATGATTATAACTCCTAGGAATATGATAATATGTAATAAAATAAAATTGTTGTTCTAAAATATGTACCCATAGGAATATTCGTAGTAAAGTAGGATCACGAATGCAGTAACAGTCGTTGAAATGACGTACTACCAACTGGAAATCTAGGTGAACTTCTAATGAACGAATGCCATGTGATATAGAATCGTGCAAAATTTCTATAACGACGCTATATTTGGCCACATTATTCATGGATGGCCCTAGGCATACACCTCCTGAAGAAACCAGTAGACCCTCAGGTGAGTAAACCACCCGAGCAGTGGAAGCCAAGTTCTGTGTGTAATGACTGGCCCCGTCTGCAAATCCTAAGTAGACTGACGACTCTATTGACATCTGCCAACCAAGTGAAAAATTGATAAGAAAATCAAATATGAAAAACAAAAGAGATATTTACTCTAAATTACATTAGTATACAAAGAGTTTCTCCCAAGCATGGGGCTCAAGCGTAATATCTTTTCAAGTAGATCCCATTTCTAGGCTCGACCAACTTATTCCCTTCATAATATTCTAAATCGTAGGATCCTTTTTCTAGAACACATCGCACAATGTAAGGACTGTGCCACAGGGGTTTAAAATTTCCTTCTACCAGTGGTTCTTCGGATTGATCATACAATAGGACCAAGTCACCCTTAGCATACAACCGAGGATAGATGGAATTATCATACTGGACCTTGACACATCATTTGTTCACCTCAATAGCCGTAGAGGCATCTCGATGCTGCTCATCGAGACCCTCTAGGTGTACAAGGTGTCGTTCGATATCATAAGTGTCAGGTAGGAGCACGACTACCAACTTAAGAGAAGGGATTTCACATTCAATAGGTAAAATCGACTCCACACCATGTACTAACTGGAAAGGGGAAAATATGGTGGTAGTCTAGACCAAGGTTCGGTATGCCCAAAGTGCAGGATATAGCATGATGTGTCAGTCGGATTTAATCTGACTAACAATTTTTTGAAAAATGGTCTTGAGAGACTTGTTGATGGCCTCTACTTACCCATTTTCCTGAGGATAATAAGGAGAATAATGACCATGTTTAAAACCCATCTTAGCTGCTAGTTCTTCCATCATCTCATTCTAAAAGTGACTTCCATGGTCAGAGAAAATATCACTTGGGATACCGAACTGGGCGATAATCTGATTGAATACAAAGAAGGATACAATCTTCCCATAGGATTTAACTATAGGCATGGCCTCATCCAAATTAGTAAGGTAGTCTACGACCACGATAATGTGTTTATGCCCCCCAACCAAAGTTGGGTGGGGTTGCAATCGATGAAGTCCACCGCCCACTTGGTGAAGGGACCGACAATAATGACTGGATGAAGAGGGGTTGGATGCGAGTGCATTTTCTGAGTGAACACCTGGTAGGGGTGACACTTCTTAACCTCTTCGATACAATCCTTAAAGATAGTAGGCCAGAAATAATCGGCTCACAAACTGTTTTGGGTTTTCGCAAGCCCAGATAGATGACCACCACAATCCCTACTGTGGAAATCGTTCAGAATAGACTCAGCTTCTCCATGAGTTAACCAATGATGCAATATATCATCTATTCCTCAGTGATACAAAGTGTCACTGACTATAGTATATTTCTTATCTTGGTACCTTATACGATCTCAGTCATCTCGTGAGAGATTCTGAGGCGAAGATAGAGAAAAATGTCTCCATACTAGGGGTTAGACGATGAGAAAATAAAAATGTGTTCGTCTAAAAACAAATCAATATGGATGACATCTTCATCTAATCATGTAAAATTGGATATTAGCTCTGCAAAGACTAGGGATTTCATGGATTTCGCGAAAGCGAAATCGAGATCAAACTCCTGTAAAATGACAATCCATTTATTGTATTTTCCCCTTATGATATGTCAGGTAAGGACGTATTGAAATGGATTGACATCAACAACCACTGTAGTCTTACAAAGTAATATATAATGACACAAATAATGGATTGTGTGAAGGCAGCCAAAGCTAGATTTTCAACGTGAGTATAATTAAGTTTAGGATCGAGAAAAGTTCGACTAAGATAGTAAATGACGTGCTCATGGAGCTCATCATCCTCTTGAACCAGAACCATACCAATCGTATCCTAAGACACGCTGATATAAAGCAAGTAATCTCTACCGTAGTCGGGAGGCTTCAGTAGAGGCGTCAACACCAAATATTTCTTCAAAGCATCGAAGGACTCTTGGGCTCACTCATCCCATATAAAAGGGGTGTTCTTCTTCAAAATACACACGAAACCTTTAGTTATAGTGGCATAGTTCACTATAAACCTACGAAGAAAGTTATCTTTCCCCTGTAGACCCTGAAGTTTTATAATCGTGCACAGGGGGAGGGGGAAACCAAAGTATTGCCTCAACCTTAAGTGGATCTACCATGATCCCAGTCTCATAAACTAAAAAACCTAAAAGACGTCCAGAATTAATGCAAAATATGCACTTGTGAGGGTTCAACTAGATTATATAATAATGACATCTTTCAAAAACAAGCTGAAGGTGAATAACATGATCCGCTCTCTTACGAGAGTGAGAATCAAGATCATCAAGGTAAGCTTTAACTATGTGCTTAAGATCGTGAAAAGAGAAAGTCATGGCATGCTGAAAGGTTTCTCTGGAATTTTTAAGGCCGAAAGGCATCTTACGGTATGCAAAGGTACCCTAAGGAAAAATAAATGTCACCTTGTGTTGATCCTTGGGTTTGATTTGAATTTTATTATATCCTAAAAATCCATCCATAAAAGAAAATACTTCTCTTCCTGCACACTCGTCGAGAATCTAATCGACAAAAGGTGTGGGAAAGTTGTCTTTCAGAAAGGCCTTGTTCAGGTCATGGAAATCCATACAGACACATATGTTTCCTTGCTTCCTATCTACATGAACGGGGTTGGATACCCATTCAATCAAGGGAACCGGGTATATTAAGCTAGCATTAAGTAGCTTCTCCAATTTTTCCTTGATAGTAGGGGCCTTTCGAGGGTTGACAACTCTAAGATGTTTCCGAACAGGTTTAACATCTGGATAATTTTTAATCTCATGTTTGAGAATATGAGAGTCCATCCCTGACATCTCTTCATAGGACCAAGCAAATACATCTCGAAATTCCTTGAAGAGCTTGGTGTAGATCAGGATTTCTTCTTGCGAACAATCCACACCGATATTTACATTTTCAACATTTCCAGGGGTACGAGAGAAGTCGATCTGGATGGTAGGAGAAATATTCATCATGTTTCCTTCGAAATAAATGTTGTGTGTATCAAGTGGAACTACGACGTGACAAACTATCTCATTCAAAGTAGAACGTAAGTTGTCTTGTTCGATTCTTTCAATCTTTGGGAGAAAATAAGAGTTGTGATGCATATCATCCCAAGGTTTGTCAGAACCATTCATGGCTTTGTTGATGGCCTCGTCTGAAGGCAAAGTCCCATCGAGGCGATCATGTGAACAAGATAATGAAGTGGCCCACATGGGCCTAGACACGAGATCCTCCTCGTCCGTCAGCGAGAGAAAAGGATCGGGATCAGTGGAAGCATCGAGAACAACTTGATACACAATCTCTGCTATCAATAGTGGCATGGCCATCCCAGTATGTGACTGGCCTTCACAAGATGAAGTCAAGGAAGGTAGGGTCCATGGATCATTAAAATAAGAAGTGTGGAAAGGAATGGACCTCCCATTCGATATGGGACTACTAGACATGGAATAAACATGGTGGTTCAGTGCCGAGAAGTCGAAAGTACCCATAAGGGAAGAATACATTCTGATACCGATATTCTCATTTGTCAGCTGAGAATTGTCGATCACAGGGATCGATTGTCCAAGAGATGAATTATGACTAGAGAATGCAAAGGATAATTGATTGATCGTCATGATCTTCCTCTCATGAGGAAAACAAAGAATACAGAAGACAGACGATACGACAGTGATCTTAGCATAAGTCCAATTGTGACCTAGTAATAGGTTATAATCAAGAGGCACATAAACTACATCTACTTCCACCTCTACCGTATTCCCTCCTAATTGGACTAGAAAGGCAAGGATAATACTATGAGGGCGGAAGGAATGACCGTCAAAAGAATTCAACATATTCAATGAATTGGAAAGAGTCGGAGAACCGAGAGATTTCCAACAAGCCAGGGACATCACACATGTAGCGCGCCTTCATCAACAACTGCACATTTGATGGTATACTTTGAGTACTCCACATCGATTTGGAAAGCCACATGGTAAGGCAAGCGAGGCTTAGCATCTATGACATCAAACTGATGATATTTGATACATTGGGTTCTATAGCTCCTAAAGTAGACAGTAAGGCATTCCTTTGTGAAGGACACATATGAAGTACCTCCAAAGCCGAAATCACACAAGGGGTTTGACCCAAGTCCTTAACAATAGAGTAGTTCTAGGAATCTCTAACATTTGGATTATGGGTAGAGTTATTGAGTACTCCTTTTAGAATATGAGGCGGTGGATCCGGTTTCTCAATCTATAAATTCATCTCTGGAGGAGCATGAGGAGACTGTAGACTAGGATTAGTTTTTTTAGAACTATAGTCTCGAGATCGAGTGGCTACATCTATTTTCGCATTGACCATATTGATACATAAATGGCCACCATATTGCAACTTCTAGTTTTGACCTCCACCATCCGTATTTCCGACGTTTGAGGACCTCAAGGATAAGTGTTGATTATGTGGGAATGGATTCATCATCACAGCAGGCGATTGAGCTAATAGCCTCGCAGCTTCTGCAAGTTTGGGGAAGAAATGGGTAAGGTTATCATTTGTGCAAAGCTTACAGAGAAACTTCACCTTACATTTTTCTCGTTTTCCCTCTCCAACATTTCTACCCGTCTTCTCATTATTTTCCTTGATTTTATTACCATTTTTCCCACTCTTGGAACACATTTAAAATTATAAGCCTAAAGATTTACACTATTCTTTTTTTTACTTCATCTCAGAAGTCGATCTCCAAGTGATAAATCATTTTTTTTTTAACCTTAAGGTGTACACGAGGTCCACCATCGATCCATTTCTCCCATTGATTGAATGATCCTTTTTTCCTGAACGTTTTGCAGCCGCCTGAATGTTAAGAAGGTCAAGCCTCTAGAGACTTCTTCAAAGTTTAGGGCTTTGGAGTTTCTCACTTTACAAGTTTCACCATGTAGAAACTCCAAAGTCCCGATATCTGAAAATTTTTCAAAGGGTCTTAGTCATCAGACATGTATACCTTCCTAAGATTTGACACATCATGATGAGTAGTGGCCTGTCGAAGCGTCCATAAACCTAGTTTGCCGACACATGAAACAATAAATACCTAAAAAGAAACTAAATCCCAATTAAGAAATCAAATAGTAATTTCACACTTTTTGATTTTGGGCATTCTCCATCTATCATATTCTAAATTCATGAAGCCCGAACTCCTGAAATTCCCTAAGCGTTAAGCATGGTTAATTAAAGATCAAAGATAATTTGAAAATAATTAATCATTGCATGATTTCGAGTTTCAGAAATCATATCTCGAGCTATTATCGGATATCTTGAGGTCTGAAATCTCGAAAAGAATTAGGGTTAAACATGATTAGTTAACGGGTTAAACACTATTATCTCATGTTAATTTTTCGTTGAATCGTAGTTCAGGTAAATTCAAATTTCATCTGTACAACCTCCCGATTGCGAACTACCAAAAATTTATGGCATCAATAATGGATCTATGGCAATGATTCTAAATAATATTGTGTATCACCACCTAAATATTTTCATTAAGGAAAGTGAATACACCGTCAGTAAAGGTATTTATAAAATCGATACAAATTAAGGTGAATAACAATGTTGGAGTTAGAATTCTAATAGCAAGCTCCCAGAAAATAAAGTTTGAGCAAAATAAGAAGTTTGCGCATTTCTTGTAATAGGTAATAGAGTTCTGAGCTCGTGATATCATGGCTGCACAAAAAATAGCTAAAGTGGTTGGCAAAAGCAAGAGATCAAACACCAATGTCCTCTCAGACACTTCACCTAGAACCATAGATACCATGAAAACATGGACATAGGTATTTGATATTCTCCAATATGAATTGATCAACTTCCCAGATGATTCAAGTGACGAGGTGACTGAAACCACTACGATATACAAATATGTTTCTCAATCAAAGCTACATAAAATAGAAATACGACCTAGGCTCATGCCTTATAATGATATGATTGGTTGGGCATTGGAGAACATTGACATTTCGACCAGGAGCATTTGTAATTCACAAAAAGTTGCAGTTGGGTCTTTCCGACTAGAGCATTTCTAGGTAATGTACAAATTATCCTCAGTTCCCAATTACATTTATAATGCCACTTTCCTAATGGACTTCGAAAAAAAAGAATGTGTGCAATATGGAAAGAAATTGCCTGACTTGATCAAGGATTAGTGCTCACGTCCTGAGAAATTTAGAGAAGACACCCATGGATTATATGTTGTTGCATCATTAGAACCTCACATGATGTATGTAGACATGATTTTATGTAGACTTTTCGAGAAGGAAAACTCTGTTCTTTTCTTATTACCATGGGTACCAATCATTCATATAGTAGTAGAGGGGTATTCATTTGATTGGGCCAAAATATTATTGAAAAAATTGGTCAAGGAAATCAAAGAATAGCATTCATTGAAAGACGAAGGGAAACCTGCCCCATTTTTCACATCGACATACATTATGGATGTCATTTTTTTTATGACGCCATTTCCTTTGATGGGCTAGAGTTGGACTCCGATCAGCGCTGAACCAATACATTTCTATCACTACAAGATGTGGGAGGATAAAGAAAAATGTTTCTTCTACGAAATATGCAACTATGTGGTGTGCCGATGCATATCTCTATATACGGTTGCCCACCTCCTAGGATTTCAAACAAGATAGTGACCAACCTCAGAAAAATAGCGGATTGGTACATTGAGGAACATTTCTCTTACATCATGGTTTTTGGATGTTCCATTCCTCTGCACGCCTTACCAAAGTTTCTACCAGATCGATTGGTGTGCCGAGAGGTAGCATATCAAATTGTTCTAGGGGGAATCAATAAAGAACTAAATGCAGCACAAAAAATGGTATGGTCTACCTTTCCTTTGTAGGTTGGTATGTTCTCACTATTATATTTTGGCGACTCAAAGGTATAGGTTGCGGCCCTAGAAGACATTAAGCTTGTTAATATTGAATTCAAGAAACATGATCCCCAGAAGATCATGGGAAATCACATGGATCTTTACAATCTAAAGAGATACGAGCATGAAGATTCCCCATAGGATGAGATATTCCAAGGGGTGTGAAGATTCCCCACAGGATTCAACTTGCAGACAAAGTCAGGGTTATCTAACAGTTGGAAACCTTTTGGTTGTTCCATATAGACTTCTTCTTTTAGATCTCCATTCAAAAAAGCTGACTTGACATCCATTTGATAGACTTTAAACTTCTTATGACAAGCATAATCAAGAAACATTCTAATAGCTTCTAATCTTGCTACAGGTGCAAATGTTTCATCAAAATCTAGTCCTTCTATTTGAGCATACCCTTTGCATACCAATCTAGCCTTATTTCTTACAATATTTCCTTGCTCATTCATTTTATTCTTAAACACCCATTTGGATCCAATTACATTCTTATGTGTAGGTCTAGGAACAAGCTACCAAGTATTGTTCTTCTCAATCTGATCCGGTTCCTCATTCATTTATTTTAACCAATTTACATCTTTACTATGTTAATTAAAGTTCTTGGGTTCCACCATGGATATGAGGGCTATATGTGATTGCTTGGTGTCTTCGATTATCCATCTCCTAGTTTGTACACCTTTGTCTTTTTCACCAATTATCTAACTTGAGGGATGATTCTTATGAGTAATTTTGGAGGAAGGATTTGATGATGTCTAAAGATTTGATTCTTCCTGAGTGTTTGTATCTTCATCTATCTCAGAGTCTTCTCTTTCTGATTCTTGGACCTATTCATCTTCAATTTCAACTATATCCTTTGTTGTTGATTTAACACTGCTTACATCTCCTACAGGGATTTCTTCATCAACATGTATGTCAATACAATCAACCAATTTATTCATCCTCTTATTATAGCATTTGTATCCTTTATTATTTGTAGCATACCCTAAGAAGATACCTTCATCAACGATGTCATCTTATTTTCCAAGGTTTTGATTATTATTCTTTATGTAGCACTTACTCCCAAAGACTTTGAAGTGTTTTATTGAAATAGGTCTTCCATACCACAGTTCATAAGGTGTCTTTTCACTGTGTGGTCTAAGGTGGGATTTGTTAAGAATATGGACTATTGTGTGTATTACTTCTACCCAATCGGTTTGATCAATGTTCCTCTCATTCATAATTGACCTGGCCATTTGCTGAACTGTTCTGTTTTGCCTCTCAACTACTCCATTTTGTTGTGGAGTTCCTGGGATTATGTATTCTCTCTTGATCCCATGTTTATCACAGAATTCCTTGAAATCACTTGACATTAATTCTCCTCCTCTTTCTAATCTTACTGCCTTTAACCTGTTTCTTGTTTGATTCTCAGTTAAATCCTTAAATATTTTAAATTTCTCAAATGCTTCATCTTTTTCTTTGAGAAAAGAGACCCAAGTGAGTTTGAGGTAATCATCAATGATAAGCATGAAGTAATTTTCCTTCCCTTCACCTTCCTGTCTTGATGGCCCACACAAATACATATGAACTAATTGGAGTGGTTTCTCTGTTGAAGTCGAGCTCTTGGATTTAAAATGTGTCTTGGTTAGCTTTCCTACTTGGCAGGGTTTACGCAAATAATCTTGTGGCTTTGATATTTTTGGAAGCTCTTTTACTAAATCAATGTTTATGAGCTTGATTAAGTGGTCAAAGTTTAGATGTCCAATTCTCCTATGCCATAACCATATTTGATTATGTTTTCTTAGATGAAACTCTTCTCTATCTTCTTTCAACACATATACATTATTATCTGTTCTTATGCCTTTAGCCACCACTTGTCCTGAGTTTACAGACTTTATCTTACAATATTTGGAAGTGAACACCACTTCACATCCTCTGTCACACATTTGAATTAACTTAGAAAATTATGTTTTAGCCCATATACAAGCAGAACATCCTGGGATTTTCCTTTTCCATTACTCAAACTCACCATCCCTTTACCCTTGATTTTACCTGGTTCATCATTTCCAAAGGTTACATTTCCTATTTTTCTTTTACTTATAGACAAAAACTTATCCTTGTCTCCAGTCATGTGCTTGGAACATCCACTGTCTATATACCAGGGGTCCTTTTGTTTTTGAGCTGAAAGTACTAGACCACATTTTTCACTATCTTTCTTTTTCCATGTACTGGCATTTCTATCTAGGGTGTTTTATCCTTGGATCTGCTTTGTAATTCTTTAGATGGTAGTTTGCATCTTTGTGGCCGAAGTTATGACAGTTATAGCATTCGAGCTCATTTTTCAATAAGTCAAAGTGATTGGTGAAACTTTGTCTACTCATTGGTTGTTTAGTTCTATGTTGCAAAGATTGTTTATTTCTTGATCTCCTCAGTTGCATGTCTCTAAACTTAATTTGACAATTTTCAATATTATGACCAAAAGTATAGCAGTAAAAACAATAACCATGGAAGAAATTTTGGTACCTGAAGGATGGCCTTCTTCTTGGCATTTTTTCCTCCATCTTATGATATATATATTTTTGATCATGGATTAACTTGTCTTTATTAGCTGTTCGTGGTAGAGTATTCACATGGTCTTATTGTCTGCTGAATTGGAACTTGATCATATTTACTGACTCTTTGCTTTCTGTTTGTTTGCTACTTGAGCCACTTACATAGCCTAAACCAGTCTTCAACAAAGGAAATCTTTGTTTTCTCAGAATCTTGTTTAGTTCTATTGAGGCTTTAATGCTTGGAAGATTTTGCAGATACAATGCTTTAAACTTCTCCATCTCTTTTCTGGTTTTTACTACCTCTTCTTCCAAGGCTTCACATCTTGCCTTTATCTTTGATAACTATTGTTTCAGAATGTCCTCTATTTTCTTTTCCTCTTCTAATTCCATTTTTAGCAGGGTAAAGTCTTCATTAGGTCTTTTACTGTCTCTCTTGAACTGTATCAACAATTATTTTTTCTTTTTCTTCTTAAATCTGAGTCTAGCAATTTCTTCTAGGGCACTGATCAGTTCTCCTTCCAAGTCAACCACATATTCTTCATCATTAATATCACTTCCTATTATTTCATTATCATAATCCTCTTTGGCCATAAGCATAAATTCATTAACCTTATCTTTACAAGAAGAATCACTATCTGTGTCTTATGAAGAGTCATCATTGTTTACACATAAACTTTTCTTTATACCAAATCTCTTGGATTTGTACTTCTCTTCACATTCAGAGTTTTGGTCCTTCTTCTTGTGTGGACACTTAGATGCAAAGTGACCTATTTTTTCACAATTAAAACATTTGAAGGGAAACTTGCCTTGGTACTTGCCTGATCCTTTCTTTAGTATTCTCACAAATTTTTCTTCAATTTCATCAAGCTCAAAATCCTCATTCTTATCTTCTTTAAATGATTCTTCTCTAGAGGTGGGTTTATCTTTAACTTGTAATTTTTAAACCTGCGAAGTAAAGCAATGCATATATATTCTTAAGCAATACAGAAATTAATCAATGGCTCATACACAGAATACACAAAGATCTTTACCGGAAACCCTCAACTGGGAAAACCTTTCTTTTTCATTATATTGAATTTCACCATTCGCCATACAATATATACAATGTTTTTAGGTATTCCGTAGATACCAAAACCCTAATCCCTTAATCCGGGATTAATTTACAAATCAGCTAAAAATAGCAAAATCCGCTAAAAATAGCAAAAACCGCCCAAAAAAAAATTTCGGGGAATTGCCCCGAACGCTGCGCGTAACCAGGGGGGGGCATACCTGCCCCCCCCTGGGACCCCCCTAGGAAGCACCCGACGCAACGGCAAATCCCTAGATGAAGGGATCGTTAGACTCAGTCATCGTATCTGACGCACCCACACACACACACATGCAAAGAATATAACACATACC
>SNQJ01S0053579.1:0-10228 GCA_010110895.2 Picea sitchensis | reverse complement strand
CACAAGTAATAAAAACTAGTTCCATCAGTGGAACATACATATACTCAAGCAGGGAAGTGCATGTGGGAGATGGACACTCAGGGAAATATTCCCTCCTAAGTATAGGGTGTCAAATTGTGAAGGATATAAACAAGGCTCTTCTTGGTTGAGAATGCAAAACTGATGAGGAAAATGATTTATAACGCAAAGAGAGAACTGACTATAGGCTCAATACTGCAAGCAAGGGCATGAGATG
Source organism: Picea sitchensis (assembly GCA_010110895.2). Taxonomy (NCBI): domain Eukaryota; kingdom Viridiplantae; phylum Streptophyta; class Pinopsida; order Pinales; family Pinaceae; genus Picea; species Picea sitchensis. The sequence continues at coordinate 9,993 of SNQJ01S0053579.1, read as the reverse complement.
CAATCACAACTTAATGTCAAAAAATGTCCTTTTTTATGTCTTTTAGTCTACTTGGTGTGAAAAATGGATAAACTTGTGCCAAATAGATGTCTTTTCAAAACCAAATTACGAGTGTGAAAAAGACAAGTTCACTCGGCGATATTTTCACTTTTTGATAACGAGTCGGAAAAGATCTTAACTAAGAATCGTGATCTTTCAAGTCACTCGAAAATCTTTTCTATTTTAGAGAATTCAGAAAAGAACTTAAATTGAACTTGTTTGGGAGTCCACAGGGTATAAAGTCACATGTTTATGAATGAGAAATGAGGCTCAGCATAAAATCAAGCACGAGTTTTAAGGGACTCCTGGTTCGGTTGAAAACCTATCTTAATGGGCACCAAATGTAGTAGAGGATCTAACTAGGGCACCCATGTTTGGTAAGTCTCTACCACTTGATAACGACACAACTTTATAGGATATGGAAAGTTCTGTGTCACAACAAATGGGTTCGTACTTAGGGCATAATGAGTGGCAATTATAGGATAATGCGAAAATGCATAATGGAACGGATCCCTATCCTATATGCCGGGTAATGAACATACCTGCCAAATGTGACAAACGGTCGACAAAATACTGAAATATGCAAGAATTCCATGTTACAATTGGAAAAACCAACTTTATCCACTTTTGTATTAGTCCATTAGGTGAAAAAATGGTTTAAAACTATAGAAAGTGGGTAAAAATGATTTATAAATAGTAATAAAAAAAAAAAATACTATACCATTTTGATTGTTTACCCAACTAGTGCAAATTTGACCAAAATTCCTCCAATATTCAAATGGGGATTGCGGGATCATCTGGCAATGAAATTATGAGCCGTCTGGATTAGGTAATTCTTGTTCTCTTCCTTTTCAAAAATTCAGTGGTTTAAAATTTTGAATTAGGTCTTAAATTTTTGTTATTTAAGGTGAAAAGTATAGATTTCAGTGTACGCGGGTTGGATTTGGTTAGGTCATGTGTACGACTAGGTATATTCTCTTGTGTGAACTACAGGGTGCATGTATTGGGCCCTACGTGCAACTGTGTGCAAAGGAGGCCATGTACAGACATGCAAATGAACAAAAAGAAGGGTTCTAACTCAAAATTCTATTTGTATTTGACAGGATGGTTCTTGAATGGAGAGAGAGAGAGCATGAGGAGGTTGATGCTACTATAGATCAATATCGAGGGGCCCAAATGGCCTTAAAGTGATGTGTTTTGTATAATTTTTGGGCGCTCAAAGGAATGAGAGCCAAAGTGAGGTTGTTGGAGATGTTGGTAGGTTACTGGGACCCTAATAGCGAGAGATTCAATCTTGATGGGAAACTATTGAGAATTGAAGTATAGGACATTTAATTTCTGACTGGTCTATCACACCGAGGGGAGGTTGTGAACCTCAAATCTAAGGGAGAAGGTAGCAGGATGAATATAGAGGCATATATCGATGCCCACTATGTAGCAGGGACTCCTAAGGTAGGGATTCAAGTCCCTATCTGGGAAATAAACAATCTCAGTCTAAATATCATTGTCCTAGTCTTAACCAGGATCATAGGTTTGGCCTCATTACACCAGGCATCCAGGCCCCTCATGTTCCATGCAATGTAGTGTGCGAGACCCATAGTGTATGAATGGTGAACCTCACTACTAGCCAATATGAAGATCCAATTGACGGAGTGCAAGCAGGGGGGTAAAAGAAATTTTGGGTTTGCCTCCATCTTGTGTTGTTTATTTTTCGAGCGAGTTCCAGGTTTGGGACCTATATTTGAGATTCTCACAAGAGGACCTCGCAATCCAACCATGGCATAGTGGACCAAGGTGATGAGGAGGAAGGGAGGGGGTAGGGTACCGACACCCTACAACGAGGAATTTTTATATTGGTTGCAGCGACAGGTCATCGATTTGGATCGCTATCCCTATGAGGGGATCAACTTTAGAGGAGATCGAGACATGCCACTCCCACCAGGGTCTGCCTACAGTGACATAGGTATGTCAAAAATGTTTTACATATTTCATTTTTTTGTATTTTTGTATAATTAGGAAAACAAATTTTTTGGATGGTGCTTAAGTATTGAATAGACATTTTTTTCATAGATGTGGGTCCACGATGAACAGAGGCTTTCCCTCAACATCAACGAAGGAACCAGGGAGAGGAAGCGGTGGGAGGAGAAGTTGGGAGGGTCCTGCAAAACGTGCAAGGAAACTTGTCACATCTGACTCAAAGGATACCCATGGTTCAAGTAGAGGATCTTCCTGAAGCCATGCAGTGAGAGGTGGTTGGTGTACCTAGGGCATGGGCATGACTCTTTCTATGTTTTGCAAATGTTGTGGTTTTCTACCATGACATACATTCGGCACCACAGACATATATGTTGTGGGATATTGTAATACCTACTATATATGTATTGAGGGTGTTAGCCCCATTTTGTACTATAAAAACCATATTTTTTTAAATATGTAAAAGAGGATCTTCGACTTTACTTATATTTTACAATGTGTACATTGATTAGATGGTTTTCTTTGCTTTTAATTATGTGACAAATTCCAATCTAAAACAAATTTAGCATAATCATCAGGTACATGATTATAACTCCTAGGAATATGATAATATGTAATAAAATCAAATTGTCATTCTAAAAGACGTACCCACAGGAATCGTCGTAGTAAAGTAGGATCACGCATGCGGTAATGACCATTCAACTGACATACTACCAACTGGGAATCTAGGCAAACTTCTAATGAATGAATTCCATGTGATATAGCATCGCACAAAAGTTCTATAACGACACTATATTTGGCCACATTATTCATGGATGGACCTAGGCATATGGCTCCTGAAGACACCAGTAGACCCTCGGGTGAGTTAACCACTCGAAAGGTGGAAGCCAATTTTCATGTGTGACGAATGGCCCTATCTGCAAATCCTAAGTAGACTGATGACTCCATTGACATCTCTCAACCGAGTGAAAATGCGATAAGAAAATCAAAGATGAAAAATAAAAGAGATATATACACTAAATTACATTAGTATACAGAGAGTTCTGTTCAAGTCTGGGGCTCAAGAGTAATATCTTTTCAAGTAGAGCCCATTTCTAGGCTCGACCAACTTATTCCCTTCATAATATTATAACTCATGCACTCCTTTTTCTAGAACATGTCACACGATGTAAGGACCATGCCACATGGGTTTAAACTGGCCTGCCCCTAGTGGTTCTTTCGCTTGATCATATAATAGGACCAAGTCACCCTTAGCGTACAACCTAAGACAGACAGAATTATCGTGATGGACCTTGACACATCGTTTGTTCACCTCGATAGATGTAGAGGCGTCTCAACGCAGTCATTAAGACCCTCTAGGTGTACAAGGCATCGTTTGAGATCGAAAGTGTTAGGTAGGAGCACAACTTCCAACTTAAGAGAAGGGATTTTTCATTCAATAGGTAAAATCGACTCCACACTGTGTACTAACTAGAAAGGGGAAAATATGGTGGTAGTCTTGACTGGGTTTTGATATGCCCAGAGTGCAAGATATAACATGATGTGCCAGTCAGATTTACTCTAACTGACAACTTTTTGAAAAATGGTCTTGAGAGACTTATTGACGACCTCTACTTGCCCATTTTCTTGGGGATAATAAGGAGAAGAATGACCATGTTTAAACCCTATCTTAGCTACTAGTTCTTCCATCATCTAATTCTGAAAGTGACTTCCATGGTCAAAGACAATCTCACTCAGGATATCGAACTGGGTAATAATCTGAATGAGTATGAAGAAGGCTATAGTCTTCCCATCAGATTTAACTGTAGGCATGGCCTTGGCCCACTTATTCAAGTAGTATATGACCACGATAATGTGTTGATGCCCCTGAGCCGAAGTTGGGTTGGGTTGCAATCGATGAAGTCCACCCCCCACTTGGTGAAGGGACCAACGATAATGACTAGATGAAGAGGGGATGGATGTGAGCACATTTTCTGAGTGAACACCTGGAAGTGGTGACACTTATTAACCACTTCAATACAATCCTTAAAGATAGTAGGTCATAAATAACTGGCTCACAAACTTTTGGGTTGTCGCAAGCCCAAATAGATGACCACCACAAGCCCTACTGTGGCAATCTTTTAGAACATACTTAACTTCTCCATGAGTTAAAAAACAACGCAAGATATCATCTATTCCTCGGTGATACAAAGTGTCAATGACTATAGTATATTTCTTATTTTGGTTCCTTATACACCGTCAGTCATCTCGTGAGAGATGCTGAGGGAACTTCAAGGTTTGAAGATAGAGAACAATGCCTCCATACCAGGGGTCAGACGACGAGACAAGAAAAATGTGTTTGTCCACAAACGAATCAACATGGATGACGTCTTCATCTAATCGTGGAAAATCGGATATTATCTCTGCAAAGACTAGGGATTTCGCAGAAGTGAAATCGAGATCAAACTCCTATAAAATGACAATCCATTTATTTTATTTTTCCCCTATGATACGTCATGTAAGGATGTATTGAAATGTATTAACATCAACAAACACCATAGTCTTACAAAGTAATATATAATGACACAAACGTTGGACTGCATGAACGAAAGCCAAAGCTATCTTTTCAACATGAGTATAATTAAGTTCAGGACCGAGCAAAGTTCGACTAAGATAGTAAATGATGTGCTCATGGAGCTCATCATCCTCTTGAACCAAAACCATACCAAGCGTATCCTCAGACACAGTGATATAAAGAAAGTAATATCTACCATATTCGGGAGGCTTCAGTAGAGGCACCAAAACCAAAGATTTATTCAAAGCATCGAAGGACTTTTGGGCTCACTCATCCCAGATAAAAGGGGTATCCTTCTTCAAAAGGGACATGAAACCTTTAGTGATAGTGGCATAGTTCACTATAAACCTACGAAGAAAGTTAGCTTTCCCCTGTAGACCCTGAATTTTTCTAATCGTGCATGGGGGGGAACCAAATTATTGCCTCAACCTTAAGCAGATCTACCATGATCCTAGTCTCATAAACTAGAAAACTTAAAAGATGACCAGACTTAATGAAAAAGATGCACTTGTGAGGGTTCAGCCGGATTATATAATAATGACATCTTTCAAAAACAAGTCGAAGGTGAATAATGTGATCTTGTCTCTTATGAGAGTGAGCAAAAATATCATCAAGGTCATCTTTGACTATGTGCTTAGGATCATGAAAAGCGAAAGTTATGACATGCTAAAAGGCTACTCCGACATTGTTAAGGCCAGAAGGAATCTTCTGGTATGCAAAGGTACCCCAAGGAAAAATAAATGTCAGATTGTGTTGATCCTTGAGTTTGATTTTAATTTGATTATATCCTGAAAAATCCATCCATAAAAAAAAATACTTCGCTTCCCACACACTCGTCAAGAATTTGATCAATGAAAGGTGTGGGAAAGTTGTCTTTTGGACATGCCTTGTTCAGGTCACGTAAATCCATACATACACGAATGGTTCCTTTCTTCTTATCTACAGGAATGAGGTTGGATACCCATTCAGTCAAGAGAACTAGGTAGATGAAGCTAACATTAAGTAGCTTCTCCACTTTTCCCTTGATAATAGGGGCCTTTCGAGGGTTGACAACTCTAAGATGTTGCTGAACAGGTTTAGAATATAGAGAAGTTTTAATCTCATGTTCGACAATATGAGGGTCGATCCCTAACATCTCTTGATAGGACCAAGAAAATACATTTCAGAATTCCTTGAAGAGCTTGATGTAGATCAGGATTTATTCTTGCGAACAATCCGCAGTGATATTTACATTTTCAACCTTGCCAGGGGTATGAGAGATGTCGATCTGGATGGTAGGCGAAATACTCACCATGTTTCCTTTGGCATAAATGTAGTGCGTATCAAGTGAAACTACGGTGTGACTGACTATCTCACTAAAAGTAGAACAAAAGTTGTCTTGTTCGATTCTTTCAATATCTGGGAGAAAATAAGAGAGGTGATGCATATCATCCCAAGGTTTGTCGGAACCATTCATGGCTTCGATGATGGCTTCGTCTGAAGGAAAATTCCCATCGAGGAAATCATGTGAAGAAGAAAATGAAGTGGCCTACATGGGCCTAGACACAATATCCTCCTCGTCCTTCAGCGAGGGAACATGATCAGGAATGGTGAAAGCATCAAGAACAACTTGATATGCAATCTCTACTGTCGATATTGGCATGGCCATCCCAGCATGGAACTGAACTTCACAATATGAAGTTAGGGAAGGTAGGGTCCACAGATCATTAAAATAAGACATGCGGAAAGGAATGGACCTCCTTTTCAAGATGGGCCTACTAGACATGACATAAATGTGGTGGTTTGGTGCCGAGAAGTCTAAAGTATCCATAAGGGAAGATACAGTCCGACATCGATATTCTCAGTTATTGGCTGAGAATTTTTTATCACAGGGATCGACTGTCCAAGAGATGCATTAGGAATAGAGCACACAAAGGATAATTGATCGATCATCATGATCTTACCCTCATGAGGAAAATGAAGAATACGAAAGATAGACGATACAACTACGATCATAGCATAAGTCCAATTGCGACCTAATAACAGTTTATAATCAAGAGGTGGATCAACTACCTCTACTTCCACCTCTACCGTCTTCCTGACTAACTGGAATGGAAAGGCAGGGAGAATACCATGAGGGCTGAAAGAATGACCGTCAAAAGAAGTCAAGATGTTCGATGACTTGGAAAGAGTTGGAGAACCAAGAGCTCTCCAACAAGCCAGGGAAATCACACATGTAGCAGTGCCTTCATCAACAATCGCATGTTTGTTGGTATACATTGAGTACTCCACATGGATTTAGAAAGCCACATGGTAAGGCAAGAGAGGCTTAACATTGGTGATGTCAAACTTGATAATCTTTGAACCACTGGGTTCTATAGGTCCTAAAGAAGAGAGTAGGGCATTCCTCTATGAAGAACACATCTGGATTACCTCCAAAGCTGACATCGCACAAGGGTTTTGACCCAGGTCCTCAACAATAGACTAGTTCTGGGTGGCTCTGGCATTTGGATTATGGGTAGAGCTCTTGAGTACTCATTTCAGAATATGAGGCAGTGGCTCCAGTTTCTCAATCTGTAAAGTCATTTTTAGAGGAGGACGAGGAGACTCTAGACCAGGATTAGTTTGTTTAGAACTTTAGTCTCGAGATCGAGTGGCTACATCTATTTTTGCATCGACCATATTGATACATAAATGGTCACCATCTTGTGATTGCTGGTTTTGACCTCCACCAACCACATTTTCAGTGTTTGAAGAGCTCGAGGCTAAGTGTTGATTATGTGGGAATGGATTCGTCATCACAGCAGGTGATTGAGCTAATAGCCTCACAACTTCTGCAAGTTTGGGGCAGAAATGGGTAAGGTGATAATTTGTACAAAGCTTACAGGGAAAATTCACCTTACATTTTTCTCGTTTTCCCTCTCCGGAATTACTAACCATATTCTCATTATTTTCCTTGGGTTTATTACCATTTTTCCCACTGTTGGAACACATTTAAAATTATACACTTGAAGATTTACACTATTCTTTTTTTTACTTCATCTCAGAAGTCGATCTCCAAGTGATAAATCAATTTTTGTTTTTAACCTTAAGGTGTAGGTGAGGTCCACTTTCGATCCATTTCTCCCATTGATCGAACGATCCCTTTTTCCCAAACGTTTTGGATCTACCTAAATGTTAAGAAGGTCAAGCCTCTAGAGATTGCTTCAAAGTTTCGGGCTTTATAGTTTCATGCTTTGGGAGTTTCACCATGTAGAAACTCCAAAGTCTTGATATCCAAAAAAATTTCAAATGGTCTTAGTCATCGTGCACGTATACCTTCCTATGCTTAGACACATCATTATGAGTAAAGGTCTGTCGAAAAATCCATAAAGTTAGTTTTCCGACACATGAAATGATAAATACCTAAAAAGAAAGTAAAACCCAATTAAGAAATCAAATAGTAATTTCATGCTTTTATAGTTTGGGAATTCACCATCTATCAAAGTTTGGGCATTCTCCATCTATCATATTCTAAATTCATGAATCTCGAACTCCTGAAATGCCTTAAGCGTTAAGAAGTGTTAATTAAATATCAAAGACAATTAGCAAATAATTAATCCATGTGCAATTTCATGTTTTAGAAATTATATCTCGAGATATTATCATATATCCTGAGGTCCGAAATGCCGAAAATAATTAGGGTTAAACATGATTAGTTAACAGTTTAAACACTATTATCTCATGTTAATTTTTCGTTGAATCTTAGTTCGGGTAAATTCAAATTTCATTTATAAAACTTGTCGATCGCGAACCACCAAACATTTATGGCATTAATAATGGATCTATGGCAATGATTCCAAATAATATCGCAGATCACCACCTAAATATTTTCATTAAGGAAATAATACACCATCAGTAAAGGTATTTATAAAATCGATACAAATTAAGGTGAGTAATGATGTTGGAGTTTGAATTCTAATAACAAGCTCGCAGAAAAGAAAGTTTGAGAAAAATAAGAAGTTTGCTCATTTTCTGTAATAGGTAACAAAGTTATGAGCTCGTGATATCATGGCTCCACGAAAAATAGCTAAATTGGTTGGAGAAATATTGAGCTCGAACACCGATGTCCTCTTAGACACCTCACCCAGAACCATAGATACCGTGAAAACATGGACACAGGTATTTGATATTCTACAATACGAATTGATCAACTGCTCAGATGATTAAGGCGATGAGGTGATTGAAACCCAAGCTATGAGATACACATATGTTGTTCAATCAGAGCTGCATAAAATAGAAACACGTCCTAGGCTCATGCCTTATAATGATATGATTGGTTGGGTGCTAGAGAACATTGACATCTAGACTAGGAGCATCTGCAATTCACAAAAAGTTGCAATTGGGTCTTTCCGACCTGAGAATTTCTAGGTAATGTATAAATTATCCTCAGTCCCCAATTACATTTATAATGCCACTTTCCTAATGTAGTTGGACAAAAAAGAATGTGCACAATATGGAAAGAACTTACCTGACTTGATCAAGGATTAGTGCTCACGTCTTGAGAAATTTAGAGAAGACACCCATGGAATATATGTTGTTGCATCATAGAACCTCACATGATGTATGTAGCCATGATGTTATGTAGAATTTTTGGGAAGGAAAAATCTTCTCATTTATTATTATAATGGGTAGCAGTCATGCATATAGTAGCAGAGGGGTATTCCTTCGATTGGGACAAAATATTATCGGACAATTTGGTCAGGGAAATCGTAGAATATCAGTCATTGAAAGACAAAGGGAAACCTACCCCATTTTACATGTCGGCATACATTATGGATGTCATTTGTTTTATGACACAATTTCCTTTGATGGGTTGGAGCTGGAATCTGACCAACACTGAACCAATACATTTCTATCACTCCAAGCTATGGGAGGATAACACAAAATATTTCTTCTATGAAATATGCAAATATGTGGTGGTGTTGATGCATATTGCTATATATGGTTTTCCACCTCCCAAGATTTCAGAAAAGATAGTGACCAACCTCAGAAAAATAGCGGATTGGTACATTGAGGAACATTTCTCTTACATCATGGTTTTTGCATGTTCCATTCCTCTACACGCCTTACCAAAGTTTCTACTAGATTGATTGGTGTGCCGAGAGGTAGCACATCAAACTGTGCTTGGGGGAATCAATAAAGAGCTAAATGCAGTGAAAAAAAAGGTATGGCCCACCTTTCCTTTGCAGGTTGGTATGTTCTCACTATTATATTTTTGTTAAGAACCAAACATCAATATAGCATAGAAAAACCTTAGGAAACGTACTCAATGCCTTGAAAAAGAGATAATTTCAGATAATAAGCCTCTTTGAGGGGGCAACCTCCTTTTACCCCACTTAAATGTTCAAGTACAAGATGATTCAAAATGAAAATGTCTCCTTGGTATATATAGGAGACTAGGAGGT
>SNQJ01S0053578.1:45265-74849 GCA_010110895.2 Picea sitchensis | reverse complement strand
TTTTAAATTAATATATTTTATAAAATTAATATATATATATGTTTTTTTTGTTTGTTATAATTAATATATATTATATAATTAAATTAAATTAATATGTTATGTTTTTTTTGTTGCAATTTGATATATAAACTTAATGAGGAATGTGAATCCTAAGTCTAGCTTAAATATTGTTGACCCTTTCCTTCAACAATTTTTCTCATGACCTTAACTCCCTTGCTTAAGAGAAACATAGGAAGTTATAGAGTCACTATGTTGGCTACTTCAGGGTTGGTTCAATAGAGATATAGGTAGTGGGTAAGTGCATGCATCATAGGCTTAAAAACCTCTCCATCATCATGTTCCTTAGATTGACTATAAGGCTCTATTTAGAGTTTCCTATCTACACAAAGCGTGAAGTGATGCTAACACTAAGAATGAAAAAATTAATCTAAAATCAAGGAGGATGCCCAATCTCATCCTTTCATATCATGTTCCTTAACCCTCAAAGGTTGGTGATCTACACTCCTTATACTCCAAATAAAGAGCATAAGGAGAAGGGGTTAATGAGAGTGGTTTCCACTATTCTAGAGAGGAAGGAGGCAATATACATAAGACTACTCAATCTATCAATCATTTCAATGAATGATCATCTCATAATTCATTAGATAGGCTAAGATACTAAACCTAAATTAGAAGGTTGCAATACAATGTTCGAAAAAGTGAATTTGCATAATTAACTTGAATATAAATAATATGCCACAAAGAAAATTAACTTGATATAATAACATAAATGAAAGTGTTGTGACAACAAAATTGCATTAGCTGAAAGTGAAATGACATGAAGAAAATAAAATGTATATAACAACTTGCATGAATTCTCTACATGAAACTATGATATACTTGCAGAAATAAAGCATAACTATGTGACAAAGATAGAAGAAACCATGCAAGTGCAAGTTGATGAACATCCCCTTTGTGATTAAACCTACTTGAGAAAATGATTTGCATAACCTCAAGAATGCATATTAGTAACAATATGGGCCTTAAATTTCCACTATTTGGTGACCCATCATCACCCCCCAACAAAAGGTTTTGTGCATCCTTGTGCAATAAAAAATGTCTCATGTGCATTATGTCATTTACCCTGCCTCTTTTTTTGTCCCATTATTTTTGTTCCTTGCAATAATCCCTAAGGTCATAGGACACAAATTGAGTAATGAAACCTTTGACATGGTACCCTACATTTTTGTCCATTTTCTTTCAAATTTTCCTTCTCCTTTTCCTCATCCAAATTTCCTAGAGGTGTGGGATGTAGTGGGAGAGGAGGATTGAATCTTAGCCCGATCTGTTTGAGCTTGATTTTCCTCAAAGACTCCTTGTAAAATTGAGATGTATGCAGGGTAGCTTATAAATTATGAGGGGAGTGTGGTTCTATCCTCCAAATATCAAGATGAATCCCACTACATATGGCTTGGAAAGCTTGGAGTGCAGCTTCCCATGAAATTTTTACTGTATCTTCAACATGGGAAACTGCCTCTCTTTGTTTCCCCTCTAGGATGGGCACTATCTCTATGTCGGGTGACAAAGCTATGTGGCTACTAATGAGTTCCTATGGAATGGTGGATTCAACTCTATTCCATAGGTGGGTGGAAATTTCTTATTTCCTATACCTATGGAACTTAGTAGCTCTAAGTTATTCATGGTGGATACATGAGAACCATTGGAAAAAAATAGGGTTTATAGTTTTGTGAGATCCCATTGGCACCATTATAGAAACCATATGGCGTTATGTAATCCACTACAAATTGTGGAACAATACACCGATATTTATGTTTCTTGTGACCAACCAATGGAGTGAAGGGATATTCAAAACTTCTTAAGAAGTGTAGCTTTTGTGGGAAGGGAAGAGGAGTTGCGATCTATTGTTAGAGTCCACTATATAATCACATAAGCATTTGAATATCAACACCCTTTTCAAATGGATTTATTTGTAGTTTGATAATGGAAAGTAGAGCCTAAGATTAAGAAGAAGGGAAGATTCGAGTTAACAAATGAAGCATATGTAACCGATTACATATTGAGTTAACAAATGAAGCATCTTCTTCTAGTTGGATTTTTCCCATATATATATATGTGTGTGTGTGTGTGTGTGTGTGTGTGTGTATAATCCACTAAAGGTAATACATTATCTTATGTATGATCCCATAATTCGAAATGTGTAAACTTCCACATCAAGCATGGCCACACTAGAATCATGGGGTCATTGGACTCAAGGAGGGATGAGGATTTAGAATTATACATAGATGTGGATAGTTGGAGGAGAATGATCATTTTGAATGTGTATTGATCCCTTTTAGTTTTGGGTTGTTAGTATTTTCAATTGCACTCACTTTTGAATCTAGTTAAAGTTCAATTAATGTATCTTGTTACTGTAGGGTTATAAAGCCTCATCTCAATGCCCATATGCCTCCAACCTTGTGATATAATCATTTGGTGACAAGTGTCATGAAGGGTTATGCCTAAGACTAGGGGTAACTTTCAATTCAAGGCTAGGAATGACCAGGCCATATCAAGTGAAGGAATAAAATTAAGAAGGTACATGTGTTGTCCCATTCCATGTCAACAACAATGCATCGATTCATTGGGAACACTAAAACCCAACAAATCGATGACTCCACCTGGGTCCTTGTAGTTACAATATCTTGTAATTGAACCTTATTTATTGATTATCCTTCTGGATGTGGGGGAAAACTACATTGATAGACATTGTAAACACCCTATTGATGAATCCATGAAGGTAAGAAATTACATTATGTGTAACTAATTATTCTTGGCCTGTCAATTATCCTTCCTAAGGGTCGATGGGTACAAATATAGGAGAATACAACAATAAAGGGATTTGAAATTAAAGATTGGTGTTAGAGAGATATTACCCAATATTTTATAGTGGATAGAAGAATGAATTGACCTTCCATACAAAGAAAGGACTTATAACTTCTATGCATAGGGATGAAGACATTCTTTTTTATCTAGAGTCAAAGATAAATCCAAGATACCAAATTGAATGAGGAAAATAGCCGATTACATATTGAGTTAACAAATGAAGCATCTTCTTCTAGTTGGATTTTCAAACTATGTTATAAGTAAATGAGTCCCATTTCCATAGTGTACTATTGAAACAAGYARCARMAAATATTGTTGTGAGCCCTTMTTTACCTTTTTCRTAAGGAGAAATCCATCAATGAGTAGATCATAGAAATTTTAATGTGCATCATACTAAGAATTTTATTAAAAATAACTTTGTGAAACAAGAGGCCACATCTATGTTTTATTCCAAAATAATTTTAGACAAGTCCAGGCCATTGGAATTAACTTAAAGAAACCCAAGGAGGACGAGGCACTCTTGAAGTTGTTTTCATTTTTTCTTCTAGAGTAGACGAAACACATCGAGTCAAGATGAATATGCATTGTACAAAAATCCTGATTAGAAATAGAGAATATCCCAAAAAACTTTTCTCTAACTTGAAATGACATCCTTTAGGGATAAAAATGCCTAAAAGAGCTTGGAATTGTGAAAAGGAAAAGAAGGGGTTGTGCTTCTAATAATATTATGCTCATTGTATGATTGAAAACACAAAGAAAAAATCTTTTGCAAGTGCTTTCGTTCACAATTGCAACCATTTAGGTCTCACAAAAGAAGTCAATGCATTCCAAAGAGTGAACTCTCATAATAAAAAAACAAAGTTCGGAAATAATATGTCACGCACTCATTGAGAAAGAAGATCAAAGATAGGTGTTGGACACACCTACTCATCATTGCATTGTTTGCAATCAAACTTGGTATACAAAATATTTCCATGTCAAAAAACATCGCTATTGCAAACAACCAATTTTTGAATGGAGCACCTCACATTAGTGACAAACACAAACATAAACAATTTGAAAAAAATTCAACGTTGGCCCCATTCAAAGGTCATTGTTTCCTGTGTATAGTCCTAGTACAATTTTTGTTCCTTGTTCCTTGTTCCTTGTAAAATTAGTTCGACAATACACACTTCCCCACATCTAGTACTGCAAGGGAGTATTTTTATGGTGTTGATTAAGAAATCAATGAAAAAGAGGGATTTTTCATCACAAATATGACACATATACATTGTATATACAATATTAATGTAGAACCTAAAAGAAAAATGAAGAAACAATGATGAAAACTTAAAACTTGCGTCAACCAATTTGTGTACTTTGAAAAAAAATTAGGGTTTATGGTTTACATGATGAACTGATGATGGAAACAAGTGGGTGTGTGAGTCAAATTTGAGTCCATAAACCCTCTCATATCATTAAGGCATGCAAATAGTCTATCCATGTCGAATTTCAGTGCATACAGAAACAATTTGAAAAAATTTCAACGTTGCCCCCATTCACAGGTCACTGTTGCCCGTGTCTAGTCCTAGTACAATTTCCTTGTAAAATTTGTTCGACAATACACACGTCTCTGCATCTAGTAATGCAAGGGATTATTTTTATGTCTTTGATTAATAAATCAATGAAAAAGAGGGATTTATGGTCCATGCATAGGGATTTGTGGAATCACAAATGCAATATGTGATATAAAAATGGTCATTTCAAATGCATTTGTAACATAAAGTATGGTTCTCATGGTTGTACAAGGAATCATCTAGGGTCAAACAACAAGGTACAATATCATAGAAATTTCCTTAGGGATGCATGGGCCATTCATCACAGTCATTTTTATAGTGTTGATTAAACAATGAACGAAAAGAGGATTTTTCATCATAGCTATGACACACATACATTGTATATACAATGTAGAACCTGAAAGAAAAATGAAGAAAGAAAGATGAAAACTTAAAACTTGTGTCAACCAATTTGTGTCCTTTGAAAGAAAATTAGGGTTTATGGTTTACATGATGAATTGATGATGGAAAAAAGTGGGTGTGTGAGTCAAATTTGATTCCATAAACCTTCCCATATCGTTAAGGAATGAAAATAGTCTATCCATGTCAAATTTCAGTGCATACAGAAACAATTTGAAAAAAGTTCAACGTTGACCCCATTCACAGGTCACGGTTGCCCGTGTCTAGTCCTAGTACAATTTCCTTGTAAAATGTGTTTGACAGTACACACGTCCCCACATCTAGTACTGCAAGGGAGTATTTTTATGGTGTTGATTAAGCTATCAATGAAAAAGAGGGATTTATGGTCTATGCCTAGGGATTTATGGAATAAAAAATGTAATATGTGATATAACAATGGTCATTTCAAATGCATTTGTAACATGAAGTATGGTTCTCATGATTGTCCAAGGAATGCTCTAGGGTCAAACAACAAGGTACAAGATCATAGAAATTTCCTTAGGGATGCATGAGCCATTCATCACAGTCATTTTTATAGTGTTGATTAAACAATGAACGAAAAGAGGGATTTTTCATCACAACTATGACACACATACATTGTATATACAATGTAGAACCTGCAAGAAAAATGAAGAAAGACTGATGAAAACCTAAAACTTGCTTCAACCAATTTGTTTACTTTGAAAGAAAATTAGGTTTTATGGTTTACATGATGAATTTATTATGGAAACAAGTGGCTGTGTGAGTCAAATTTGAGTCCAGAAATCCTTCCATATCGTTAAGGCATGAGAATAGTCTATCCATGTCAAATTTCAGTGCATACAAAAAAAATTTGAAAAAATTTCAACATTGGCCCCATTCAATGGTCACTATTGTCCGTGTCTAGTCCTAGTACAATTTCCTTGTAAAATTTGTTCGACAGTACACACATCCCCACATCTAGTACTGCAAGGGATTATTTTTATGGTGTTGATTAAGAAATCAACGAAAAAAAGGGATTTATGGTCCATGCCTAKGGATTTATGGAATCACAAATGCAATATGTGATATAATAATGGTCATTTCAAATGCATTTGTAACATGAAGTATGGTTCTCATGGTTGTCCAAGGAATTCTCTAGGGTCAAACAACAAGGTACAAGATCATAGAAATTTCCTTAGGGACGCATGGGCCATTCATCACAGTCATTTTTATAGTGTTCATTAAAAAATGAACGAAAAGAGGGATTTTTCATCACAACTATGACACACATACATTGTATATACAATGTAGAACCTGAAAGAAAAATGAAGAAAGGCTGATGAAAACTTAAAACTTGTGTTAACCAATTTGTACTTTGAAAGAAAATTAGGGTTGATGGTTTACATGATGAATTGATGATGAAAACAAGTGGGTGTGTGAGTCAAATTTGAGTCCAGAAACCCTCCCATATCATTAAGGCATGAAAATAGTATATCCATGTAAAATTTCAGTGCATACATAAACAGTTTGAAAACATTTCAATGTTGGCCCCATTCATAGGTCACCATTGCCCATGTCTAGACCTAGTACAGTGTCTATTTGTTGTTCCTTTTAAATTTCATTGACAATACAAATGATACTGCATCTAGTACTGTATATTAGATTCTAGAAACCCTTCCATATCATTAAGGCATGCGAACAATCTATCCATGTCAAAATTTAATGCATATAGAAACATTTTGAAAGAATTTCAACATTGGACCCATTCACAGGTTATTGTTTCCCATCAGGTTACTGTTGAACTAGATTACATATGAGAATGAAGCTCCATATGAAAAATCAAGCTACATATCATCAAGTAAAATCAATATTACTGTTGAACTAGAGTGATGTTTGAGTCGGGAAACCCTCCCATGTCGTCAAGGCATACAAATAGTCTATCCATGTCATCTTATTCATGATAATTTTAGTTGATTAGGATGAAGAAACCCATGAAATGGAAAAATGAAGGATGAGAAAAGGTGTCGGTTTGAAGAATATTCTCTGTTACATGCCTATGTTAAGCGATACTAGCTAGGCGAATGGAATTTTATATCTCATAGAATGAATAGAGCCCTGGACAGAGATCCGAAATCCTGTGCAAAGAGGTGGAAGAACTACTTGAAGCTCTGAATCAAGAAGGGATCCTTATCAGAAGATGAGTATCATATCATTATAAGTCTTCAGGAAAAAACAATAAAATATTTGAATAACACAAATTTGTAACGTCCCTTATCATTACGACTGCCAGCGAAGCAAAAAGTGCAAATTTTTTTTTGGGGGGGGGAGAAGGAAACAACGAAAACAGTTGAACCACACAACTTGACGATGAACACATGCACACATATCAAGAAATAGACAACAACAAATCAATGCACTAGAACAACGATCAACTGGGTGAAACATGCATAAATCAAAAGATAGGAACGACTCCCTGCCAGACACACAACATGACGACGTTTAAAAGATAAGGACAACATCCACAATCTTGACACAATGGTCTCGATGACCAATCACTAGAACCTCTATGGCACGCAAAACAAAATGCATGAAGGCATTACAACCCAAGCGCCAACAATGAATTTACACAATCAAACAACACCCACAACAGGAAGCACAGACTCCATCCAAGTTATCATTCGCCTCTATCCAATAGGGCATGCCATGATCCCCTCATCAGGAATCATGTCATCCTAGGTGATAGGTGCGGAAATAACCCTGACGCAACATAACCCATATGGACCAAGGAATCAAGATAAATACAACGCGCTAGGAGCCTAAATACTGACAAGAAGACTACACCCACACCCCAAGCAATAGGTTGACAAGACGCAAGATGACGACATTTAAAAGGAAATATGCAATCTATTACATGACTTCGCCAACAACCAGACCATTAACTGATAAGCAAGATGTCTAAGTGTGAAGGAGTGAACTGTTACCAAGCTACTATTTTCATAAATGTTATCATAAGGTGAACTGAGTTAGGCATTGAACAACATCAAGAAACGATGATTAATAATTACCCACTATCCATTAAATTAAGTGACTACTCATCTATGCTACTTATATAATAATTGACTTGTTGTCTAATTTGACAAGTCCTAATTAATCAATAAACACAAATCTAAATTAACAATTTAACAATACATAACGATATTAATAATATCAATATATAGCGCTATTAATATAACACTATACTTATAACACTATCAACAATATTAATTACAACATGTTGTCTAACAATATTAATGTATAACATGTTGTCTATTAAATTCCATTCAGTAGTCATTCTTTATTCCATTAGATAAACACGTCGTCCTTCAATTATATTTTAAATTAGCAGTAAGTATCTCTGTGTAATCAATTCACTATAAGCTTGCTGGGTATAAGACATTCAATATTAAATTGCCACGGGAATGCTAATAAAGTTGTTCATTATACACTATATAATTGTCGACTATTATTATACATAACCCATATAAAAAGGGTTTTCAATTTAATTATGATAACGGTCAACACCATACAATCAATGCTGTCAAAAATTAAGATTACTATCAATGTTGTCCTTAAACATTAAAATTGTTGAGTAACAACATTTACTACCATCATATTAAACATGTCAAAAACTCAATTATCAATACATGTAAAACATTGTTTCTAAAATTACAAATCTCTAGCACACCTCATACATCCAACGTTGTCGCTAAAACTAAGGAAGACAATGGTGATATCACTGGGAAAGTTATGAAAAGGCTGAGTGGAAAGTGGTAAGGTTGTGTGTGAAATTTCTACAGAGTAAAATTCGCTAACCAACTGTCAAAAGAGTATTATTGGCTATCATTATTATAATGCAGAGTAGGATAACGCCGCGTATTTTATCACTATCCTAAAATCAATGCATCTACTATGACATCCAAACTATATCTCTATGACACGTGCTATCCTATCAATAACCATCAATTTTTAATTGAATTACGGTGATAGCAACATAAAATACCAATATAACTGTCCATTTCTAAATACAAGTGTGATAGCATCATAAAAATCACAATATAACTGGGATAGAAAAATGACTGTGATTACATTACGGTGGTACCTTCATAAAATCACAACATAACAGTGATAGTAATATAACTGGGATTACATTACCGTGATATCCTCATAAAATCGCAACATAATAGTGATAGCCATATAACTGTGATTACATTATGGTGATAGCCAATTAGGGGCTGGGATACATTTGAATGGGAATGCAGTTAAATAAATAAAATGCAGGCATATAAAAATGAAATCGGATATTAACTAATCCATTGATAGCATCCATCCACGGTCAATTAAATGTTAAAACAAAATGTCAAAGTAACAATAATGAAGTCGTTGGTATGGTCGTGTGTGGTTGGGGAAGTCTAAAATTTTGCCAGGTCATTGAATGGGTGAAAGTGAGTTGTGTTTGGCCAATTAAAAACGCATGGTAAAAATTTCCATCAAATGTAATAAAACATAGAGAAAAAGTCATGGTTGAAAGTGTTGAAACGCAGAGGGTTTTTTCCATCAAATAATTCGTTGAGTTTAACATCAAGTTCATTGGGTTTCATTACTAAAAATTTCTTATTTTTACCATCAAAATTTCGTTGAGTTTAACATCAAGTTCACTGGGTTTAATCAATAAAAAATGTTGAGTTTTACCAACCAACATTTCGCTGAGTTTAAAATCAAGTTGGTTTTCAATAGAAGGTAAGGAAAATGTTGTTATGAAGATTCAAACTCCATCATAAGATATAAAATAAAACATTGTCCAATGAAGGGTAAATTAATAATGTTGGCCCTTGGTTATGGAAGGAAGCAAAGATTAAGGGATAAAAGGAGAAACATGAACTGCGCGGAAGGAAGGTTGACTGAGATCAGGTCGAAGTGGTTAAATAAGCATAAAAGATGGAGTGAAGTCCGAGAGAGCAAGCCATTGGATGAGGAGATCGAAGAAGACAGATCAGTAAGGAAGATGGATCGTGGACAACTTAGCAAATGGAAAAAGCCACCATTGGATGCTATGGAGCACCTCACAGGAAGGAAGGAAAGACAGGCTGGAGAAGCCTAGAAAACATGTGTCAAGTTGACCTAGGGTTTTATACACCTAGGGTTTTGACACCTAGGTTTCATCCTAAGGCTGTCGGTGAGTTATTGTAATGTATAAATAAAGGTCAAGAGGACCTGAGATGGGTTGGTTGGTTGAGATTTGTTCGTTCAGAGTTCATTGATGTTATGAAGAGTGATTGTTGTTATTGTGAGAGAGAATTATTGTGTTGTGAGAGCATTTGGTGTTGTAAGATCTTCAGCTGGGTGTGAAGATCAACCCTGCAACTGGTTCATAGGGAAGGGAAATAGAGGAAGGAGAGAAGATCTACAAGCTAAGAGCGCAGATAGAACTGTAATCTTTCACTTAATATATTATAAACCACAGTTATGTGGACATATCCCTAGGGAGAGGGTGAACCACGTATATCTTGTGTTGTGAGTGATTGACATGGTGTTCTTTACTTCTGTTACTCTGATGATGCATTAGTATGTTGGATCTGATATATAACTGGGTGAAGTAGGTTAATTCTTGGTAAGGATAACTAGGTTTCTGTGTGTTTTTGTTGTATTGGATCCACTTTACCATTCCTCTGGTTGTACACATATGTGTCATGCAACCGCCCTATAGCTACTTCAGGTGAGATTGCATCTACTTCATAAATGTTGTCGAAAGGGCCGGTAGTTAGGGATTTTTGGTGCGTTGTTAGAGCTGAACCCTGGGTGTACACCTATGCCAACAAATGGTTCCATTGTTGGGACCATGATCTTCTTGAGGGAATGTCAAGGTGGTTTCCATTGAAGACAAAGATTCATAAGTGGATAGAAGAACAAGAGAAGGACTTCGCTGAAGCTCATAACAAGAACCCTAATATTAGCACAGAGGACTGGTTGGGAAGGTATATATTTACTGATATACATGAGATTTTCTTTGGAGGGATTCATAAGGAGATGTACGAGTGGTTGGCCAGATTAGCAGATACCTAGTTTGAGATCATATCTAGACCGCCTATGGTTTGGACATCAACGTTGATCAATAAGGTCAAGAGAGTTGATAACATTGTGTCAAGTGTAGTAGATCACTAGTTTGATAGTACCATTGGAGGGTATATCACCAAGTTTGCTATTGGAAAAGTAGATTCATATAGCCAAGAAGAAAGATATTTCTTTAAGGGGTCGAGAGGAAAATTTTTACATTTTCTGAAGTTGAAGATCAATATGCTACTACATGAGAAGAACATCTTAAAAATACATTAGTTGGTCAGATTGAGAAGCTAATGTTCAAAAATTTAGACAGTGACAACGACACAAAGGTTGGCCACACGCGCAATGGGAGAATCTTTAAAGAAGTCCCTTTGGTGGACTTGTTTGAGAATAATCATGAACCAACACAGGAAGAAGGGTTTTACAATGGAGCATAGGAAGAGCTATTGAACGAGGAACATTCAGGGTCTGTTGGTCCAAGAGAGGAAAAGACTAAAGAACATCGCCGAGAAGAATCAGAAACTTCAGAAACTGTGCCGACTATTGAAGTAAGTACTATTACCCGTCCTGTTGTTTCAGCAACATTAAATAACTAGAGTAACCTAAGTTATTAGAGCACTCAGAGCACTGGTACAAGTGGTTTAGTGCACACTCAGTCAGGAAACCTAGGAAGATCCATGGCATATGAGATGAGGTTACCCACCTTTAGAGGAGATGGATCTGAAGATCCCGATCAACATTGGTTCCTATGTGAATCTATATGGAGTATTAAACAAATCACCGATGAAGAAATTAAGTGAACTCAATTTAGTACTACCCCGAGAGACCGCGCACTGAGTTGGTACATGAAATTTGTCCAAGGAATTGCACAGCCTAAACCGATGAATGAGATCAAGAATGTGTTGGTTGGCGCAGAATTAAAGACACCTAAGTTGGAATCACAATGCATTACGGAGTTGAAAGAAATCAAGAAGAGAGTAGATGAACCTGTTTGGGAGTTTTATGAGAGGTTTAAAACCTTAACGGGCCGAATGACTTTTCAGATCCCAGATGAGATGAACAAGGAATGGTTCATTGCTACCCTTTTACCACACATCAGAGTCCCTCTGATGCAACAAAATATTGCTTCGTAGGATGAGGCACTGGAGATTTTCATGAAGCTAGAATCAACCCCTATGGGAGAATCTAGCTCAGGTATGAGTCAAATTTTAAGTCAGTTAACTAGCTTGTCTCTACAGGTCGAAGATATGAAGAAAGACAAGGGAAAAGATAAAAGAGAAGATATATGGTGTATTAAATGAAAATTGGAAGGCCATGACAAAGAGAATTGTCCCCTATTTAGTGAGTACTTGGCATCTGGAGCTCCGACCCTTTTGAAGCAAGTTAAACCTACCTTGGTGCAAGGTGTGTAGAAATAGACATCGTCCTGGTGAATGCTATTATATGCAAAAATATGTTCATACACCTACAAATATGTATTGCACGTTTTGTAAGTCAGTAGGGCATGATGATAGGGATTGTAGGGCCTATGACCTTATGCATGAAAGGTCAAAGGATATATACAAAATTCAAGGCGAAGTACAACAAGAAGGGAACACTACACAGTATAATTCCCCTGAAAGAGGAAACTTCAACCCTCATGGTGGATTTAGATGAAGAGGATGAGGAGGAGGCATGGGTAGAGGTCAAGGTCAGATCATTTGTTATAACTTTGCATAGCTAGGAAACTTGGAAAGGGACTCTCAAAACCCTTGTACCACTTGCAGTTATTGCAACCCATTTGAACATGTCATAGAAGATTGTCCTACGCTGTTAGCCAAACTTCAGGAAGGACGAGGAGGAAACCAACAAGTACAACTAATCACAACAGAACCTCATGGATTAGATCCCAGATTCATTGTAATCACTAGAGGAGGCATTGTTACAGGAGAAGACATGGTGACTCCAGGGAAGACCACAGAACAATCAAGAGTCAGGAAATCTGCAAAGAAGACATGAGAGTTTGATCCAAAGAAAGAGAAACAAAAATTTGAGGAGGCAAGAAAAGAATTCAGAAGAGATCAAGCTTCTTCATCAAAGGCTTGAACAGAAGTAAGAGAATGTGGAATGCCTCTGGCATTTGATTAGTCGGCTTCACCCAGAGAAGGAAAAGAGGTAAGTAAGCTTATGGAATTTTTATGCACTTGCATTAATTTGATAAAGGATGAAAGCGCTACACAAGAACTACAAAACTTGATCAAAAAGTATGAACTAGGAAAGGTAGATCCCTTACTGAGTAGAGTAGGACAAATAAGGAGCTACATCTGAATGCTCAGATAAGAGATTATGATATAGATTATGTGGTCCTCAACTTAGGGTCGGAGGTCAATGTCATGACGAAGCAGACCTGGGCACTAATGGGAAAACCTAAGTTGATCTATTCCCCCATCAAGCTTAGGATGGGCAATCAATAGGCTGTGAGCCCCTTCAAAATATTGGAACATGTCCCTGTGGACATCGATGGATTCAGAACATTTGTGTACTTTGAGGTGATTAAGATAGTCAATGATAGTTTTCCTTACCCTGCGCTGTTAGGAATTGATTGGTCTTTCAATAATTAGATTGTGGTTGACTTAAAGAAAAGAAGAATGACGTTTGAAGGATATGGCCTTAGGTTCATCGCCCCTTTGGATCCTGATGAAGGTCGCAGGTATACCGAGTCCATTAGAGAAGAATACCGTGCACATGAGCTAGAAAATATATACAAATTGACAACAAGACAAAAAGATTACATTAATCCTATAGCAGATGGAAATTTTAGCTGGAAAAGTGACAATGCATGCTCCTCAGATTCAAAAGAAGAACTGTAGAACTGGAAGAATAAAATGTATGAAGTATCTACATGGAGATGTGCTAGATTGACTAGAGAAGTTCGATGGATTGACACAACAGTAAGTAATTTTTCCACATTTGATGGTTTGAATCACTTAGAAACTTTCTTACTGGAATTTGAAGAAACTGTACCAGTACAACATAGACTGTTGGCACTGGAAGAGGCTTTGAAAGATACTCCAACAAGATGGTTGGGGGCACATAAAAGGAACATCATGAACTGGATACAATGTCACACTTTGATGACAACGCTATTTTAAGAACAAGTCAAAGGATGCGAAGTTAGGTACACAGGTCAAAGTTGTCCAAAAGACCATGTGTAAGGTTGTGAGGAGGCTTGGAACAACATTCCTCAAGAGAAGTGGGTGCATAAATTTATTAACACTCTAGACACAATGCCTATCAATTGGTATCTTCAAGCAGAACTACGCCTCATCACTGCAGATTGGCAAGGTATGACTCAGAATTTTGTAGCTACATTTTTATTTGAAAGTCATCACCCTCAGGTAGATCAAGATTTATAGGTTGGAAGAAAGAAAGTATTTTAGGAAGCACCTAGCCTCCCTTTGGATAAAGAAGAGGATGAATGGACTGCGCCTCTTCAAAAATTGCAAGGCTATTACAATATCAATGATGATGAAGACTATGATCCTAGGAATGTGAACATCATAGAAATAGAAGGACATAGAGATGTAGAAGGATTGAGAGTTGAGCTAACTTTTATTGGACATCCAATTAAAATTAAGAAAGTCAACATTGGAACAAAGAAAACACCTAAGCTTGCTAATGTTGGAGATTACTGGGATGATTCCACTATTGATAACATCACAGAGTTATTGCATGAATATTAGGACTTGTTTCCAACCAAGTTCATTGATATGAAGGGAATTAAAGGGACCATGGGAGAGATGAAGATCCCCTTGAAACCATATGCAAGGACAGTCAAGAAAAGACCCTATAGATTGAACCCCAAGTATAAGGAGAAAGTGAAGATTGAATTAGACAGAATGCTGGAAGCAGGAATCATAAAACCTATTGAAGAATTAGAGTGGATTAGCCCTATGGTGGTTCAGGATAAGAAAATAGGAGAGATCAGAATCTATGTAGATATTAGGAAGCTGAATGATGCATGCCTACATGATCGATTCCCTACACCATTTATTGACAAAGTGTTAGACAATGTGGGAGGAAAGGAAGTCTACTCCTTCATCGATGGATTTTCGGGATACCATCAGATCAGGATTTCCAAGGAAGACCACCATAAGAACACAATTGCAACAGAATGGGGATCCTACCAATACACAATAATGTTGTTTGGTTTGAATAATGCAATAGCTATCTTTTCTAGGGTGGTGGTCGAAGCATTCAGAGAGTTCTTACATAAATTTCTGGAAGCATATTTTGATGACTAGATTGTTCTTAGCTTATTGCAATATCATATTGAATGTTTAAGACTAATGTTGGATAAGTGCAGGCAATGTCAGATTTCCCTGAACCTGAAGAACTGCATCTTCTTTTCACCCTTTGGCGTGCTGCTAGGCCATATTGTGTGTAAGCAGGGATTGTTGGTAGATCGATCTAAGATTGCCATTATTTTCGATCTACCCCCTCCTACTTCAGCCAACCAGCTGCGCACTACGTTGGGACATACTGGATACTACAAGAAGTTCATTTAGGGCTATGCATAGATCAAAACAGCCATGGAGAAGATTTTGAAGAAAGATTGTCAGTTTCAATGGACAGAAGAATGCCAACAGAGCTTCGACACGCTGAAACAAAAAATGGTTACTGCGCCTATTTTGGTTTTCCTAGATTGGAGTAAGGAATTTCATGTGCGTGTCGATGCATCCTCTATTTCATTAGGAGCAGTGTTAGCACAACCACAAACAAGAGACATTGACCACCCGTTAGCCTTTTCTAGCAAGAAACTATCTACAGCTAAAATCAATTACACCATCATTGAGAGAGAAGGGTTAGCCATGGTGTATGCACTGCAGAAGTTTCACCACTACTTGTTGGGAGGACACTTTAATATGTTCACTGATCACTATGTGCTGAAATACCTAGTCAACAAGCCAGTGTTGGGGGGAAGAATATGTAGATGGCTTCTGTTGTTTCAGGAATATGATTTTGAGATTGTGGTAAAACCAGGAAGGATGAACAAAGGACCTGACCACTTGTCGAGATTGGAACATGGAGAGGAACCTACTAGTTTGGAGGATACAATACATGATGCACAGTTGTTGGCCATTAGAAATATTTATGATCATTTCACCGAGACAGTCCAGTTCATTTCAACAAGAATGGCACCTCCGAAATATATAGTCACGCAGAATAAACAACTAGTAGTGCGCGTTGTTGATTTTTTGCTTATAGATGGACATCAATATAATATGGGACCTGATGAGACCCTGAGAAGATGTGTTATGGAGTCAAAAAGACCAGTAATTTTAGTAGAAGCTCATGAAGGCATCGCAGGAGGACACTACACAAGAAAAGAAACAATGCAGAAGGTTCTTAGAGTTGTCCGTTGGTGGCCCACTTTACACAGAGATGCTAAAGAGTACTACAGAGCCTGCGATGTATGACAAAGAGTTGGGAAACCATCCAAAAGATATGATATTCCATTAACACCCCAACTAACTGTACAATCATTTGAGAAATGGGACATTGACTTCATGGGACCTATAAACCCACCAGGGAAGCGCACAAGAGCTCGATACATCATCATTGCGACAAAGTATTTGACAAGATGGGCATAAGCCAAAGAAGTTAAGGATTGTAGTGCAACTACAACCACAAATTTCATATTTGATGATATCATAACTAGGTTTGGATGCCCGAAGATCCTTATGAGTGATCAAGGTACACATTTTATTAATAAGACTATTGAAGCCTTGACTTAGGAATTTGAAGTTCATCATTAGAAGAGCACACCCTACCATCCACAAGCGAATGGGATAGTTGAAGCATTCAATAAGATCTTGGAGACTGGGATGATGAAGATTTTTAGTATAAACAGAGATGACTGGGATTTGAGAGTACCATCCATATTATGGGCCTATAAAACCACTTGAAAGAGGATGACAATGCAGATTCCCTTTAAGTTGGTCTATGGTCTAGAAGAAGTTGTGCCCATGGAATACTTAGTTCCTAGACTAAGAATTGCAATGTTCATAGATATGGATGACACTGGTGTTGTTCAAGAGAGGCTCGCACAGTTGGTCAAACTAGAAGAAGACAAATTTATTGCAAGATTTCATCAGCAGGTTCAGAAGGAATGATAAAAGGCCTACCATGAAAGGCATATCAAGAAAAAAGTATTCAAGCAAGGAGATCTGGTATTGGTCTATGACAGTAAGTTCATAAAGCATCCAAGGAAGTTCAGAACACATTGGATGGGGCCATATGAGGTTGCTTATGTCACGAAAGGAGGAGTTGCACAGCTGAAGACTTTGAATGGAGAATGGAAGGAAGGATTGGTGAATGGGAGCCAGTTGAAATTGTACTATGACAACCAGCTGCTTCACAGCTCTCGGTAAAAATAGAAGGAGAAGGGTCTAGATACCAAGTGCAGTTGAAACTGGGTACCAAACATAGAAAAGACAATATGCACATAGTGGGGGAGGATAGAGCCGAAAGCACAGGCTACCCTACGCAGTCTGGAGTTTAAGTGAAACAAAAGATTCATACCTGAAGTGCCTCGGGACGAGTCACATGTGAGTGTTGGGGGCCTATTGGACCTTGTTTATGGAAGGAAGTGAAGATTAAGGGAGAAAAGTTGAAACACGAACTGCACAGAAGGAAGGTTGACTGAGATCAGGTCGAAGTGGTTAAAGAAGCATAAAATATGGAGTTAATTCCAAGAGAGAAATTCATTGGACGAGGAGATCGAGGAAGACAAATAAGGAAGGAAGATGGATCGCGAACAACTCAGCAAGAAAAAAAATCCACTGTTGGATGCTTTGGAGCACCTCGCAGGAAGGAAGGAAAGACAGGTTGGCGAAGCCCTAAAAACATGGGTCAAGTTGACCTAGGGCTTTAGACACCTAGGGTTTTGGTATCTAGGGTTTTGACACCTAGGTTTCGGCCTAAGGCTATTGGTGAGTTATTGTAATGTATAAATAAAGGTTAAGAGGACCTGGGATGGGTTAGTTGGTTGAGAGTTGTTTGTTCAGAGTTCGATGATGTTATGAAGAGTGATTTTTGTTAATGTGAGAGAGAAGTATTGTGCTGTGAGAGAATTCAGTGTTGTAAGATCTTCAATTGGGTGTGACGATCAACCCTGCAGCTGGGTGCGCAGGGAAGGGAAATAGAGGAAGGAGAGAAGATCTACAAGCTAAGAGTGCAGATAGAACTGTAAGCTTTCACTTAATATATTATAAAGCACAGTTATGTGGACGTAGCCCTAGAAAGAGGGTGAACCACGTATATCTTGTGTTGTGAGTGACTGATGTGGTGTTCTTTAATTTTGTTACTTGCATTAGTATGTTAGATATGATATATAACTGGGTGAAGTAGGTTAATGCTTGTTAAGGATAACTCGGTTGTTGTGTGTTGTTGTTTTATTGGATCCACTTTACCTTTCCTCTAGTTGTAGACATATGTGTCCTGCAACCCCCTTATAGCTACTTCGGGTGAGACTGCATCTGCTTCACAGGTGTTGCAGAAAGAGTCGGTAGTTAGGGCTTGTTGGTATGCTGTTAGAGCTGAACCCTGGGTCTACCCCTGTGCCTTCCAAATTGAAATTATCCATTCTTAGCATGTAGAATATATTATTTTTAAGAGTTGAAGTTCCACTCTTGGAGCATAATCATCATATTATAATCAACTAAAAGTCTATAAGGAGAAGAAGAAAACATCAGGAGCTCATGACCCACCATGGTCACTCACTCCCATAATAGAATACAAGACAAGTGAGATCAAGAAGGCCTCTATTATAGAGCTCTATTATAATAGGCTTGCATTTTTCATGTACATTTTCTTAGGCAAGCCTACATATTAAGGATATCCATGCAAGAACCATATCATCATCACTTGAAAAATCAGATCTTCAAAACAAAGACTCTCAACCTTGAAAGATGTAGTATGCTATCAAGATGATAAAAATTGTGTCTAGGTATTCTATTCTATATCTAGGTCTTCATTTGATAATTTATAAGCTTGCATCATATCTTGAAACATGGAAAAGAGAATCTTGGAAGGACAATCCCTCAGAACATATACCCAAGAGATTCGTCGAATCATATAGACATACAGTCTATAATAGAATTGATCTACATCAAATAAATAATCATTCATGCAAGGTCTCTAAAAGAGAGTAATTTAGTACATAACATGGGAATTGCAAGTAAGAAAAACAAGAAGTTGAACAAGGATATTAGACAAAATGATCCTCCAACATATCAAGATAAATGGAATCATTCCCAAAAACAATGATATTATATATAGGTTTCAAGCCACAAAGATGAGAGGAACATTCACATGCCATACTTATTCCTCTATAAAGAATATTTGTTTTGAATTTCTAAAGACCAAACATAGAACAATACCAAAATAAATAATATAATGCAAGCACCATATGACAGAGTATTCAACAATTCAAAATATATATTCTAGGTCAATACCACTAAAGAAGGTGAATTCAAATGCATTCACTAAGAGTTTTGAGGTTCCCCTGAATATGTTTGTGCAATGCATGGGGATAATAATATGTAGCCCGCACACCAAGGTACACACACAAATGATAATAAGCATCTTGACTGTTAAGGTTTCTGTGGTGATTGTTTTCATAATTTATCGGATAATCCACAATATTAGTGATTGTTTGTTGACATTTCCGATCCAAATCAAGATCCATATTCAAGATGTAAAGCCAAGGAGAAAAGAGCAGCAATAAATATCATCTTATTAGGAGGGAGAAAACTAAGAGGTCAACTTAAAACCCTAAAATTAGTAATTTAATAAAAGAATCTCTAAATATAATAAAAAGTACTAAGGAAACAAGAAGATCTTATAATTATTAAGTTTAGTACTAAGAAAAACCTAAAATTATTAATAAAATTACTAAAATTGGTTATATTAATAAAGTAATAAAGCTTAAATTTATGTTAGTATTATCAGTATTATAATCTAAGGGTTATTAATAATGGTATATAAACCCTAGAGTTACTAAGTTCAGTACTAAGAAAAATTCCTAGTATTATTAATAATATTATTGAGAATAGTATTGTTAATGAAGTTTTAAACCTTAGAATTCTTAAAGTTGGTATTTATTAGTATTAGAATTATGATTATTGGCATTGAATATTTTAACCCTAATTTTTTTATGCTAGTGATAAAGTATTCGTCTAACTAGTATTCTTAAGCTTATTAGTAATGTGAAGGTTAAGGTTAAACAATTATATTATTAGCATTATGCTCAAAATAAAAGGTGAGGACTAACCCTAGGACAAAATACCAAAAACAAGAGTTAGAAAAGGATCCAAGGAGAGTAAGGGAAAACCTGATTAAACTTACATGTTATCGTTTTAATGGATCAAAGGTAGCTAGTTCTCATTTATCTCTAGACCATTGTCTCTATTTAGGTTGTTGGGATGCTTGAGGATTTCTATTGCTTCCCTGATCCAATGCTTTAAAAATTGATCTTCTTTTTATAGAATTTTGGTGTCTTTTATGAGCACGTGGTGTTTAGCTAAGAGAGAGTGTTCTACTAATTTTGTGGTGCAGGTACATTCATTCTTTATGTCAGATCCGTGTTCTTTAATCCTAACCTGAAAGGAATGACCTGTTTCCCCAATGTAACATTTTCCACAAGAGCATTCTATTTTATAAACTCCTTTGTACTTTCGATGGTCAAGGTTGTCTTTCACAGATCTCATTTTTTGTTTGATGGTCTCTGGTGGTATGAAAGCAAGTTTTATTTATTTCTTACTTAAGACCCTGGAAATCTTATCAATAACTCCTTGAATGTAAGGAAGGTAAGTGATCATACCAGGCGGGTGGTTATTCATGGATTGAGGTCTATTTCTTTTTCTTTCTATGGTTTTTTTCATTGCATTCTTAATGTCTTTGTCCTTGTAACCTATGCTATTGAAAATTGTTGAGAGGTGATATTTTTCATGACCTAGGTGCTCTTCATCGGATATCCTAATAGCCCTTGTGGCCAGAGTGTTAAGAACCCCAATTTTCTGGGTGGGATGATGATGTGATATTGCGTGAAGATAGTTTTCTATGTGGGTATTTTTCATATAGACTGCTTGTCCCAAGTTCCCATCTTCTTTCCTTTTAATTAGCACATCTAGAAATGGAATGCATCTTTTTTCTTCAAGTTCCTTTGTGAATTTGATATGTGTTGAAATATCATTCAGATGTTTAAAGAATTTATCAAGTTCTTCTTTCCCATGGGGCCATAACACATTAGTGTCATCAACAAACCTCTTCCATCTTAATGGTTTCAAGGGGTAAGTATCTAGGGATTTCTTCTCAAATTACTCCATGAAAATATTAGCAACAATGTGAGAAAGTGGAGATCCCATTTCTATGTCGCTTGTTTGTTCGTAAAATTCTCCTTAATAGCTAAAGAATGTGAAACAAAGACATACTTTAGCTAGTTTCACTATTTCAGGGCCAGTGAATTATTTGACGATTTGGATTGCTTCATCAAGGGGGATTTTTTTTAAGAGAGACACGACATCAAAGATGATGAGTATGTCTTTGGTTTTCACCTTTTTGTTTTTTTATAATATTGACGAATTCATTTGAGTCCTTGATGAAGGAATCTGTGTGGCCTACTAGGGGATCGGGAATTTTTTCTACATGTTTTTCTATTTCATAGGTGGGTGAGCCAATTGTATTGACTGTAGGTCTAAGTGGAATGCCATTTTTGTGGATTTTAGGTAACCCATAGATTCTAGGAGTAATTTCACTCTTTGGAAGTAATCATTTTTTCGTTATTTTGTCTAGGCTAGAATCCTTAATGGTGTTTTTTACTTCTCTTATGATCCTAGTGATTGGATTACTTGTTAGCCTCCTGTAACTACCACTTTGGGAGTGGTGTTCAACCATTTTTGAATTATAGTTTGTTTGGTTCATAACTACAGTGGCTTCACCTTTATTTTCTCTTAGTATGGCTAGATCCTTGTTGTCTCGGAGGTTTTTAAGGGCACGCCTTTCTTCTGTGCTAATATTACTCCTAGGGGGTTTTGATCATCTAAGAATGAAGGCACAATCATGTCTAATAATATCTTTGTCTTCATCAACAATATTATTCTCAATAATATTAACAATACTATTCTCAATAATATTATTAATAATACTAGGGATTTTTCTTAGTATTGAACTTAGTAATTCTAGGGTTTATAAAACATTATTAATAACCCTTAGATTATAATACTGATAATACTACATAAATTTAAGTTTTATTACTTTATTAATATAACCAATTTTAATTTTTATTAATAATTTTAGGTTTTTCTTAGTGCTAAACTTAATAATTCTAATATTTTCTTGTTTTCTTAGTACTTTTTATTATTTTTAGAGCTTATTTTATTAAATTACTAATTTTATGGTTTTAATCTGATCTCTTAGTTTTATCCCTCCTAACAAGATGATATTTATTGTTGCTCTTCTAAACTTTTCTCCTTGGATTTACGTCCTAAAGATGGACCCTGATTTGGATCCAAAATGTCAAAAAAAATCACTAATACTGTGGATTATTGAATAAATTCTGAAAATAAGCATCTTCATTCATGATTTGCTTCATTTCCTCATTTCATTTCAATTCCCAATATCATTTTTCCACCACTAATTTACAACCAATCACTTCACTTCCATATCCACACTCACTCATACATTCATATTACACATATTTCCTCCATAAAGTAGGACCCTACTTTTATCTATTATTGTGTTTAAGCCTATCTCTATAGACCCACAAGAGAGTCAACCTACAATATACTACATGATACTTGACCTATATACTCTTACAAAAGACTCTACCTATAGACTCCTACAAAAGACTCGACCTACATGATACTACAAGAAAGTTTACCTATAAGCTCCTACATAATACTCGACCTATAAGCTACTATAGGAAACACCAGCTACAAAACTATCACTCTAAAGATAAATACAAGAACAATATGTTGCTATGGGAGGCTCCCATCATAAGAATGTAAACTCCAAAAGACTAAAGGAGACAGTGTATGGAGAATCCACAACAAATTCAACCATATGTCCCTCCTACATAACACATTCATCATTAGGATAAGTTCATGAAAAGGATGATCGTGACTCTAAATAAAAATAAAAATAAAAAATCAATCAAAACAAAGGTATGTCACTTCTCTTCAAATTTTATGCAATTATGATTAGGTATATATGCATGTCATTGTCTCTAACCTAGAGATCTCCCTAACCTAACCTTGTCATTATTCCATCACCCAAAAACTTGTCAACATGGACATTAGATCCTTAGATATTTTTTGGAAGGGATAGTGTTAACATGAACTTAGTATTCACGCGACGACATGGAAATTCAATTAGGAGAATAAAAAATAAAAGGGTCAAATCAAATCAACACAATCATAACAAGAATATGTCAATTAAACACCAAATTTGAATTTGGATGGCATCAAAATTGGAGGAAAGGCAAGTAATTAGAGATCTTAATCCACTGAAGCAAAGAAGAGGATAATTTGAGTCGATATTAAGGAAAATAAATAAATATGAACTAATAAAAACCCTCGATAAGCAGGTGAGACTCATCGACAGCCAAAGAGATATATAACTAACTTTATTTCCCCAAGACTTACATGCATGCTAATAAATACATGAGAGATGAATAGAGAAAGGAACCTGGTTAAAAAACAATTTCCTTAGTGTTGCACAAGATTTGATTGATCTTGATCCAACTCCAATGTCTCACCAATAAACTTGCACAAATAGAAAATGGAACATACATTTCTCATTTGAAAATAGATCTATATTGATAAGGAAATAAGATAAACAAATTTGAAACTTGAGTCTTGCTATTATACTTCCTTCTCCAAGATCTATAACGTACCCAACTCCCTTACTGGAGCACGTTACTACAAAAATGACTTAGAATAAATTTGATACCATTTTAAAATATGCATGCATGCAACATACCAAACAACTCATGCAACTATCAACAAATTTAAATATGTGAATGCAACTAATTAAGAAAACACAACATTAACACAAAACACTTACACAACAATTAAACATAAGATATATAATAGAACACTTATCTCTTGATAAATCACCAACTAGATGTGTATGAAGGATGTTCATACCAACCGTAGGCTTTGTTGTTCCATTTATTTCAACGATAAGCCACCCCCATGCTGGGGCTCTGAATCCAGAAGGAGGTATGGTTCTCATGGTCGACCACTATCTTCACACACCCTAATACTCAGATTTCTAACTCCAACAACAATTCTCATTCTTCATTTATACAACATAAATCAACTTGCGTGGTGAAATATTAATATAGTTACTAAAGAAACTAAAATATCATCCAAAACCCCATTAAGTATGATGAATAATCAAAAAAATAGATATTTTTTTTTTTTTTGGGGTTGGGGAGAAGGAATATGTCGAAAATGAAGAGAGAAAAAATAGATGGGAGAAGACAGATATATATTGAAAATGAAAGAAGAGAAAAAAAATAGATACCTGAGTCTTGATATCGTACTTCCTTCTCCAAGATCGAAGTCCTCTCCTAAGCCAAAATCCTTCATTAGTTTGTTATCATGATCCGAGAACTCACTTTGATGATATAGCCAACTTAATCATTGATTGAACCTCACACAAGCTCTGATCACATTATAAGAACTAATGCTTAGCTCTCTCTCCACACAAAATATACTTACAACCAAGAATATTTCACCAAATTTCTCCTGCATAAGGATACTTTCAATAGACTCCCAACCCTTTGCATCAAGTCTTTTACTTATAGGATATTTAGGTGATAAGATCAATGTTTCATGGAATGCATGTTGTGCATGTGGAATCCATGCACAATATTCATGTGTAGATTTTGTCTTTGCTATCTCTTAGATTTTATATTTAATTGAATTTTTTCTATTTTCAAAGCATTAAAGGGGCGACAGGGAGTTATCCTTGGAAAATCGATGTTGGTTGTGTATGTTCGTTAGAAAATTCACAACTAACCATGTTGTACCTAGGAACAAGTGCGACCTCAATGTTATTTAGAGGAAAAACACTCTGAGGTACTACATATTAGAACAAGTGTGTATTTGGATTCATTATATGTTTCCTTGGTCTAGGGTGATGTTGACGTTTGAATCTGTCAAGACCGTAATGAAAACCTCATGAGAATATAAGTATTCCCCTACATTTTTATAGAGGTGGTACTCCTCTTTTTTTTCTTTCAAGGATTTTTCTTTGGATATCTTATATAAAATAATATAGAATTATGTCAAATGACAAAATTCAAATCTTTATTGCTCAAGAAAAAGTTAAATTGAAAAAGTAAATTTAATGGAGAATTCCTGAGGTATGGACAAGGAACCTCAAGCATCAGACATACTGAAAATAAATTACATAAAATAACGAAGATTTCCTCACATCCATCATAGTTTCATATATTTTTTTATCACATTCAAATAAAATAAAATGGTCCAATGACACAAGAGAACGTTGAAAGAGTATTAATTATTAAGATCAAAAAGAGAATTTGATAAGTAGATTTCAAATATCTTATACTCAAAACTCATAGTTATAAAATACAATCAAAATTGACCCTGAAATAGTTCTCTAGTATTTTTCAAAAATAATATGGTCTATTACAATCTCAAAAATTTAAAATGCGTTTGTCCATAAATGGACTAGGATTGGGGCTCTCGTGGACCATAAAATATATACAAGAAGTATGAGGAAGAGAAAAGATTTTGGATCAGAGTGCGAACAACAAGATCTAGAAAGAAGACAACATGGAGGTTATCAAAACTCGATTATATTTTTTCTAGTGAAAGAATAAACACAACTGGATGAATTCTGAAAAGGAAGAAAGTATGTGATCATTATGGACTTATTGTGATGGAGTCTCTCCCGTAATTTGTTGTTTTTTTGTGTCTTTTATGTTTTCCTTTATTGCGGTTAGTTGGTTTGTTTCTATAGTTCCCAACTGATCCTCTTCAGTTATCTTTAACAAAGCTTATTTTAACCATTCTTGAATATAATCCTTCATTGAAGCAACATTAATCTCTTGTATAATCCTTATATCAAACAAATCACTTTCTAACTCCCTTAAATCAAACGATATTTGATGTAATGAAGTTTCAATACATTCATTTTTGTTTTAATAACTAACCAACCAATTATCAATTTCATCTTCATTATATTCTTTTATACTATTGAACTTTTCCGAAAACAAATTCTTCAGTATTTCCACGTGTTCTTTGCTGAGGAAAAGATATAAATAATCTTACTCAAGCATTTTCAGATTCTGCTTTGATAAAGAAAAATATACGAGAATATCACCCTATGTTTATAACCATCAAAATTAATATCCTATCTCACAAGTATTGATTACAAGTGCTTAGGCTGGTTTTTTTTATAAATAAAAGCTTGCTGAAAAATTCATTATTTATGTGTTTTTCTGAACACAACAAATGTTGAAATAAATATAGAGACAGAAGTAAAGACACCAAGTTGATAATCAAGACATATGAGACATAAAACAATCCTTTATTTCATTCCAATTCATCAAAGAGTCATTCTCTTTACAAAATTTCGTGAAGAAGTTTTGGACCAAAGTCAAACTTAGACGTCCTCGATGAAACATACAAAAGGACCTTTGATAGAAAAACAAAAATTGAACTCTAAAAGTTGGATCATCTTGCCACATATTGTTGCCCACTCGACTCGGCACAATATCCTTTTCCAATCATGAAAACTAATTCACAAACAGACAAGTCTACACAGATTATCAAAGATAGATCAACACATCTGAAAAACAAGTGTCTGAATGATGTAATTCAATCTTGAATCTTGTTGTCTACAATAAGACCCCACTATCATAAAAACGAATTAGGTTTGTGATAAATTAAGGAATGAATGGAAACTAAACTATCTCAACACAAACTCAAAGAGAAAACCTTAGTATGATTCTCCTTCTATTCTCGTCTTATTCCTCCCTTTCCTTTTGCCATTAAGAAAATTAGAATTGGTTGAAGTAGTTGAACTACTTCATTAGTTAAGTTAACTAAAAACTCAACCAACTTTTTATTTAGGGGGAAAAGTAATACATCATAATAAGGGTTTTAAATAAATAATAACTAATAGGTGGGACCCCTTGTGACTCCCCTTTATCTCTTAACAATCATAACACAACTAGTTAATTAAACAAAACATACCTCCTTGTGACTCCCAACATCACATTCATGTTTCACAATTTATCCCATTGATACTTGAAATTATTTTCAAAAATATATTACTCATATATCCAAAAAAAAACATGTCCAAAACTTTTGAAGTCAATTGTTCTCAACAATTAATAAATAAAATCTTAAAATCCATATTTTTCAATTGTTATCACTGTTGTTGCTATCACTTTTTAATCTCTTTGACTTTGCCTTAAGATATGTGGATCCTTTAGGCTTAATATTGTTGATCACATGAAATAAATTGTCCCTCAAATTCATGTGGGAGGACAAAGATTTAACAGAATCATTTGAAGGTGAGGAAGGGGCAGTAGTGGCTTTTCCTTTTTCAGGGGCATGGTGGGTCTCAGTTTTCAACCTTTTGCTTGAAAACATCATTCTTGTATGCACAATTGATTAGAAAATGGTTCCTTTAACAACCATACATGACAACTCTTTTTTAAAAATATGAAATAAAATTTGGCTCAGCAACATATCAGACCCATGCAATCCAATCCATACAAGTTGTTTAATTGTTGTCAATGAGCAGGGGGTGAAAAAAGGTTCTGGGATATGCGAGGGGTTTGTATTGAGCAAAAAAAATGTTACAATGAGGGGCAAAAGAACATGATTACTTCTCACAGACAACAAACAATCAACTCAAATGTAAACCAAAGAACATATCAATGTAACCATTCACATGATCTTAAATTGTCATAATGCAGAGCTCCTCTTAACTGTAATTAAATTTTAAGAATAGCGAGTGATTAATGAATATGGGAAGGCGAGGGGATTGTGATTAGCAAAAAAGTGAAATAATGATAGGGGAAAAGAGTGGATATTGTTCATAATATTAATTAAGTAATACATAAAACCATTTTGTATTCCATGCAACGAAACAATACTAACCAATTACTGTGATCAATTAACAATTACCGTGTGTATAATTTAACCATTTATGTGTGTCAATTTTCTCACTGTTCACTTTTAAATCATTAACACTTCCAATTACACAATGCCCTCATACTCAAAATAATATGCTTCCAAACAACCTATATAAAGAGTCATGTTTCCTTTCATTTCTTCCATTTAATATTAAACAAAATCCCAATGAACACACAGTCATTTGGATTGACTCTATTCAACATCCAAACCATCAACCACTATCTACAAATAATTCTTCAAATCAAACACAGACACAAGTTCTCTTAAAACCGTGCCCGATTCCATTCCTCAATTCAATTTAACAATTAAATTGCAATAAAACCATACTGTTATAGAACCTGTGCCCATCTCTGATGGTGTAATCAAACGATATCCATAACACATACAGTGGAAAACCAAGTCACAAATATCAATTATTTAAATTGCAATGATCCCAATCAAGCAATTTAAACACGCAACAACCATCATTTAAATTCATAATACAATGTAGAAAACATACAACTCAACTCATAACGCAAGGAAACATACTCCCAATCAAACCATAAAAAATGTTTGAGTTATCAATCCAACACAAGGAGGCAATCAGTGTATGCTCGATTCCCTATCTCAAATAAATCAATTAAAACCATGCTGATCCATTGAATCAACCGTCACGATAAATGAATACAATGATCATACACCAAAAATCATTTCAGACTTCAACTGTGTAATCAACCCGATCAACAGAGACGAGCCCATAATCAAACCACTATCGACTCCACTCTACAACAGTCAACAATATACCCGACCTGAAATAACTGGTTCATTTATCAAAATCGGGCTTGAATAATCAAGGGTGTGTTCTGAGTGACCAAGGGTTCCCTTGGTGGAACCAACACATGGATATTGGAGTCGACCACACCAACAACAGAGGATAATCCTTTTAGACAACACGGTGAACACATAGGCCACATAACCAATAATTTAAAAGATAGGGAGCAAGCTCACACCAGGGAGGAAATATTATGAACAGAGGGATCAAATATTCTTACTGGTTAGCAATAATACCGAGAACATGCAGGGCATACCTGATGCAGGAGCATAGGCTCAGGGAGAACGAGTTCATTCATGACTTGATCAAGGTCAAGAAAATCAGAGAAGACCTAGAGTCTCACATAAATGTAATTTCTTTATTTAATTAAAGAGTTGAAAAATGGATAAGGAATCTAGATCCTTTCCACTTGTAAAAGATAAGATAGGGTTTGTAATGAGTCCCTGATGACTCGTAGGGGTCAGTTGAGTTTATTAAGGACTCTGTTCCTTAATCATAGGATCTGGAAACAGAAATCCATTGTAAATAAATACAGTCTTTAGTATTTTGAATAGGTAGCTAAGTTTTCTTAGAAGTTTAGCTCACAGAGTTATAGGAGCTCGAAGAGGAGGAAGCTTGAATATAAATCAAGA
>SNQJ01S0053578.1:22397-35710 GCA_010110895.2 Picea sitchensis | reverse complement strand
AAAAAAAAAAAAAAAAGTACAGAAATGAAAGCGCAAGAAAAATATTTATCTACCATTCAAAATAAACGCAGGCGTACCATAGCCCAAGGTGACAGCTCTGAGTCGTTGTCCTCCGCGCTCCATCCAACTCCCGCTTGCCAACTGATGTGACTTCACCGGTACCTCCCAACCAATGCTAGGGGTACTCTTCTTCCCCCTGAGCCTCCCGAGCCACAAAGGGGCCACACACACTAAACCCAAGAACAACTAGCAACCAACTCACTTCACAAGGTCGAGCTACCACTCATTACTCGAACTGGGTATCCCAACTCCCACGAGATAAGTCAATCAAGACAAAACTTCTGCAGCATAATGTTACACATAAAAGATGATGTCCATACTCCTCCTCCTCCATCCTTTTTATAGGGTTTCTATGTGATTTCTTTCCCAATTTCCCATTTAATTTAATTTTCATTAATTTATTTCATAAAAATCTCCCCCGTACACGTCACCCATCCCCCTAGTTGCACCAAAAATTAATTTCATTAATTATTTAATTACTCCTATTTCCCTCATCCACCAAAAAGCATTCCTAAAATCACTCCTTGGTGACCCCATATTCCCTTACACATTTTAAATGACTTACACCCTTACTAAATTCCTAGTTGAGTTCATTTTTAGAAAGTTCTTAAAGGAAAGATTCCTTACTAAGTTAGTCATTCTGCTTTTTTTGTTTCCTTAAGTTTCCCTTTTTCTTTATGTTTCCCCTTTTCCCCTTAGTTTCCTATTTCTTTTAAGTTTCCCTCTTTTCCCTTTTTATCTAAAACTCAAATTAGAAATTGTAGAAAAATTACCTTTTACCCCTTTTTTCTTTTTAATTAATAAATTTTAATTAGCAAAAGTAGAAAAACAATCAATTCCATTTTAAAATTTTAATCCCTCAATATAATTTGATTTTAATAAGTTAATTGAATTTCTTACCCCCTTCTTTTCACATGTTTAATTATGATTATTATTAAAAAAAAAATTACTACAAGTATCACTTAGACCTAGATTTTAATTTCACTAGGTCATGCGACATTTTTATTAGGAAAATTGTTTTTAAATATCACTTATCATTTCATTCGTTTTAAGGCCGACTAGGTTTATTCACTTACCCGTTGAAATTGCTTCGTGCCCTTCAAGACGCATTAGGTGCCCCAAGGGTGCCACTCGCCTTTTTCTATTTTCCTTGCACGACGTGCCCTTCAGGACACACTATGTGTTCCAAGGGTGCCACTAGCCTCTTGAGTGACTTGGTAGACATCAAAAAACTTTGTAGTCAATACTCCGCTAGGTGATCTTGTGGGAGACTAAGGGCCTCTAAGGAATAAGGCCCCTGCCTTATTGCACACCCCTTAGAATCATCGTGAGCGACTATCGTAGTCTTCCCTCATGACATCGTTGGTCTTCTCGAACTAGGTAATCATTAACCCCTAGTTCGAGCCACGACAAGAGTGCTAGTAGGCTGTGGTAGGATTTATGTCCACACCTCTCTCTCAATGTCTTTGGTTGTCGTGCATGACCCCTCTACTCCACATGTGAGTCTGGTCGGCAAGCTATCGCCAGCCTGCATCATCAACAAATTATGTCAACAATAATAATCAATCATCATAACATCTAATTAGATGTACATATGTCATATGTACAACAATCAAACCCCAATAGTTCACTCCCTGACTCGATCCAAAGTCCAAGGGGTTTCATCGATGCCTCTATATCCTCAAGGTCCAAAGTCCTGGACACTCAGGAGAACCCAGTCAATAGCACCTGTCTATGTCAATACAACAAAATAACATGTCATCATATCCATAATGCCTCATAATCATAATCAGACGCCCAATAGTATAATAATCCGGATCACTTGCAAGCAAGTGTCCTCAAAGAATAAGTTCACTTAGTGCATGCAAGAGAAGGATTTTACATACACCCTCTCTTGGTCTAAACTTCATCCCGAAGTTTCACAATATATAAGTGCCGAAATAATGTGTATCACAGTATAATAAGTCTATCTATCAAACAAAAATGGAAATTGTTGGCACATATCATATGTGTCCTCCCAGGTTGCTGAGAGTGGACTATAGTTGTCCCACTGGACCTTAACCTGATCTAATGTTCGATGCCGTAGTTGTATAATGGGATGATCTAGG
This sequence comes from Picea sitchensis, assembly GCA_010110895.2. Classification (NCBI taxonomy): domain Eukaryota; kingdom Viridiplantae; phylum Streptophyta; class Pinopsida; order Pinales; family Pinaceae; genus Picea; species Picea sitchensis. Next base: position 33,542 of record SNQJ01S0053578.1, on the reverse strand, counting down.
ATGCGGATCGGCTCAGCCGTGAGTGCCCCCTCATCTGACACCTTCAAGGAACTCATGTCAATAACATGTGTAGGATCACTAATATAATGTCTCAAAATAGATACGTGAAGAACATTGTGCATACGCCTTAAAGAATCAGGCAAGGCTAGTCAATAGGCCACGGGCCCCTTGCTCTCCACAATATTGAAGGGTCACATGAACCGAGGAGAGAGTTTAGATCCCTTTACAAACTTGATCAAACTCTTATGCGGTTTTACCTGCAAGAAGACTCGATCGGAAACTTCGTAACTGTGGTCGACAGGGTGCATATCAGAATAACTCTCATGTCGATCATGCACTTATTTAATCATTTGTATTATTGTTTGGATTTGATATTCGATTTTTTGGATCGCTTCTAGTCCCACCATGACCCTATCCTCAAGCCTATCTCAACTCAAAGGCGTTCGATACAGTCACTCGTAAAGAAACTCAAAAGGTTCCATCTTAATGGTGCTTTGTTAACCGTTGTCATATGCGAATTATACCAATGGGAAGAATTCTTCCCAACGCTTCTATTGGTCCATCACGCACATGGGCAAAATGTCTTCCAATATTTGATTTGTTCGTTCGGTCTTCCTGTCAGTCTCCGGGTGATATGCAATACTAAAGTTAAGTTGGAATTTTGAAAGTTTGGATGTTGGAACCCCTCTTAAATCCATTGTTGAATATTTGACCCTTTTTCCTCTTGTATTTACATGTTGAAACACTAACTTTTGTAGTTCCTTATCAAATTATGCGTTATGTAGGGTTGATTATTCTTCATCATTAAAAATAAATTCTTGGACAATCAACTCCTTTCCTGGAAAAATTCTTCGCTCATCTTCTGGGAATTCAATATTTTCTATATCAACATCAAGGCCGATGTTTTGCTAAAGAACATCATCATTAGGTATGCATTGCTATGTTTCTTCTTGGTTTTTATACATTTTTCTCTTTACTACTGGTAATTTGTGTGTTGACTCAATATTCTTTTCAACATGATCAGGATCATCATCACCCCCTCAATTATTGATTAAAGATTTTTTATTATCTTGGAAACTGTTATGGGTATGTTGTTTTGGTAGGCCACTTTTTTTAGATGAACTTTGAGATTTAGAACCCCTTTCACTTATGACCTTTCCATGTTGCTTATGTTAGGTCCCTATAGCCCATACATTGTTAAGCCCCATAGAAACCCATTGTTTTTATTGTTGTTCCCATATTGTTATTGTTGCACCCCATTTTGTTATTGTCGCACCCCATATTGTTATTTACATTATTATTGTTATGTAATCCCTAGTTATAGTTTTACCCCTTCAAATCCTATATATACTAAGGAGTTCTTATCAATTGAATCTTTGAATAATTCATTTTATATGTGATGTGTGTTGATGATTACAGCTATGTGAGACATTCTCTAGGACATAAACCTAAGAGAGAGCCCCATAGAGGGGTGTGTGGTTCCTATCTGAGATAGAGCTGGAATGTAGATATGACCTCCTCCTTACAGAGAGTTGATAAGAACTCCAGATAATTATCCTGTGTAACACGGTGAGAAAGGAGATCTGCAGAGTTGGGCGTGCATGTGGTTAAGCACAAGGTGAATGTGTGAAATCCCAAAGTGTTGGGTGCATCGTCATGAGACAGCAATGAAGATGATGTATTAGCCTCCTTTGAGAAGAGAGTTGACGAGAAACTCCAGATGAATCTCCTATGTAATGTAGTGGGAAAGAAGATCTTTTGAGTGGACGTGCATGGACGAGAATAGGTGAACATAATCCTAGTGGTTGAGCACTAGTGAAGAAGTGGTTCTTCTATGTAATGTAGTGAGCCAGAGATATGGGCATCCCTATGGATGTGCCCCTAGTGGATGAGAACTAGTGGGTGTATAAGATCCCTTTCTATATTGTTCAAGAGTCAGACCTGCCTGTAACCCTTATTGTAATGTAAAGGGTACAGGTTGGCCCCACCTTATTATGATAGATAATTAATGTAAAAGATAATTAATCTAGTTATTATTAATTATATTGTGAGTTAGTGAGGTCGGCCCTATTGTGCCAATAGACACTTATGTTGACAAGTTCATTCTAGTATAATTAAAGGTAATTTCCCATTGAGAAATCATATCTTTTGTGTAAGTTTGGAAATTTCAGCAAGTATACCTTCTTGGTAAAAGTGTGCACCTCTCTTGGGTGCTAGTATTATAGGGTTTGCAAGAACCCTCTTTTGTGCTAGGTTTTCTTGGTGGTTGTTACACATTATTTTGGTCACCTCGGTGATCACCTGACAACATGTGTCAATGTTCCCTAAAAATATTAAAAGAAGACTTTCTCCATGAGAAAGGTGATTTACTTTCCTTTGTCAAAAACCATATAAAAGAAGGTCACTGCATCCGGCTATATGCATGGGGTGCGACGATGCCTGATCATTTCACTCTGCCCTAAATCTAGACTGTGACGTCGTCGCATGTTGCTAGTGCATAGGGTGCGACGATGCTTAAATCATGAGAAAATTCAAATTTCATGAATGCTCTAGAAAGGGATCTTCTAGAAGATGAGGTGGCCTTCGATCATTTTGGATCTTACTCGCTTATCTGATTTGGTGGGATCATCCTAATCTCCTCATCCATCTATTTGTTACACTATATAAAGAGGGATCTCTCATGGAAAAGGCTAAGATTTGTATGGAGAGTTCTACTTCAGATTATGCTTGAGAGATTTGCTTTAGTTATTCAAGTCAGATTGTGGATCTTCTTCATTCAATCATTGGAGAAAAGGTGTGTGTGTTGGACTAAAAATACATCGAAAGGGGACCTTGAAACATCAAGGCATGGGTTGTATTCTCCACTTTTTATTCACTTAATACAATAATTTATTTCTTCCCCAGTATGGTCATCAATTTTGTTATTGGATTAATTGGTAAATGCAGACATAAATAGATCTCCCTAGATTCCACAAGAAACTAGAACAAAACATAAAAGAATGCACACTTTGCCTTAAACTTCATCATCATATGAAGTAGTTTAATGAGGTACAAGTGACATACCTTTTAAATGACCATAATGGTACAGGGTTTAAACCTCCTTCACTTACCGAGTCGCACAATACTCTTAAGGCCTTTAATGGTACATTGTTTAAACCTTACGGTGTTCTTCCTTCATTGTCTATTATGTTAGAGGGTAAGGCAGTCAATGTCGAGGATGGGGTAGTTGATGCACCTATTGATTATAACCTTATACTTGGTCGTAGCTGGATTGATTCCATGCATGCGGTTGTGTCTACCCTTTTCCGTGTGTTACATTTCCCGCACCAAGGAAAGGTCATTACTGTCGACCAACTGGACTTATTTAATTTTGATTCACATACTAGAAATGTACCTTTTATCTCGAAAACACCTTCTAGTTATGAGAATGTCAACGTGGGTATTTTAAAAGATTCAACCTTGATGGGTATGTTTTCTATTCCACCACCTGATATTCCTCCTCCTTTTGTTGCTTTGATTAAAATGATCTCAACCTCTGTTCATGAAACCCCTGAGTCTTATGACCCATGGATAGTACCTAACTCCAGTGACTATCTTCATTACAGTGACAGAATTCCTTTAAGTATGGTAGAATCATCTTATCAAGCTATTCAATTGGCAACCCTTTCTCCTCCTTCTCTCTGTGATACATCTCTTGATCTGTTTCACATGATATTTCCTACTGATGAGATGATCATGACGGTCATGTCTATGGAAGATACCCCATGGGACGATGGGCATCAACATTCTATTATCTTCCTAGAACGTGATACCATAGAGAGATACCAATGGATTTCGACTTTGTCTATCGTTGTTATTTCTTCTATTCCTGAGTCAACACATGATGGTTTATATGAAGGGAACTTGAGTAATATTTCACCTACCATTTCTCTTGACATATTGATTAAACCCGGGGTCGTGGAAAATGTTCATATCGGTGCCTCATGTTCTACTGATGAGGTCCACACTTATAAATCCCCTTTTCAAGAATTTTGTGATGTTTTTTCCTGGAGTTATGAAGAAATGCCTGGTATTGATCCTGATATTGTTTTGCATGAGATTAAGACTTATCTAGATGCTAAACCCTTTGGTAGAGACTTCACCTAGTACATCCACGTAAAGTTTCTCCTATCAAGCTTGAAGTTGAAAAACTTCTTAAAGTTGGCTTTGTCTATCATGTGGCTTTGACTGATGGGGTGTCCAATCTTGTTCTGGTAAACAAGAAACAAGGCATGATCTGTGTTTGCGTTGATTATAGGGATATAAATAAATCTTGTCCCAAAGAAAATTATCCAACCCCTTTCATTGACCAGATTGTTGATGACTGTGCTGGGAGTGAAATCTTCTCCTTAATGGACGGTTTCTCCGGCTATAATCAAATCAATATTTTACTAGCGGATCAACATAAGACTACTTTTATTTTCCCTTGGGGAACTTTCGCATACCGAAAAATTCCTTTTGGTCTCAAAAATGTTGGGGTGACTTTTCAATGCGCTATGTCTTACACTTTTCATGAAATTAAGCACATTGTACAACCCTATCTCAACGATCTACCGACGCATTCCATGCGTCGTCAAGATCACCTGGCACATTTACGGGCCATTTTCCTACGCTGTCGCTATTATCGCATACGTTTGAATCCGCACAAATGTGGTTTTTGTGTGGAATCTATCCAACTTCTTGGTTTTATCATGTCTATACATGGGATTCAGGTAGACCCCTTGAAGGTTGAGGCTATTCTTAATCTACCTCCTCCTTCCATGCTAAGCCAGATCCAAAGTTTGCAAGGGAAGGAAAACTTTTTATGTCGATTCATACCCAATTATGTTGAATTAACGAAAGGATTTACTCAGCTTCTCAAGAAAGGTTATGATTTTGTATGGGACGATACTGCAAACAAAGCTTTTGAGGCTTTGAAACTCGCCTTAACCCGTACACCATTGTTGTTTCCACCTTACTATAGCTGGGATTATTTCTTGTACTTAGTTGTTTCGAACTCTACCATTGCTATGGTTTTAGTCCAAGAGGATGATTCACACGATGAACATGTTATATACTATTTGAGTCGGAGTCTCGCGACTACCGAAATCAATTATTTACATGTGGAAAAAATGGCCTTGGCAGCTGTTCAAGTTGTTCAACATTTTTGTCACTACATCTTATTACGTAGAACCACAGTAATTTCCAGTTGCAACCCCATGCAACATATCCTTACTCAACAATTGTTGGGGGGAAAGTACTCTAAATGGATAGTTATTCTCGAGGAGTTTGATTTGGATTTTGAACACGACAAGTCAAAGAAGTATTTGGTTTTTGTCGAATTGATATGTGACCTTACCTCTACTGAGACATAAACTGTGGTAGAGGATTCCTTACCTAACGAATCCCTCTTTTTGATCAGTTCTAATGACGTATGGTATGGAGATATTATCATCTATCTCCAAACCCAAACTTTCTGTACTAATCTTTCTAGTACAGATCGTTGTCGTATCTGGTATCAAGCCCATCAATACATTATCCTTGGTGATACCCTTTACCATCGTGGTATTGATTCCATATTTCGATGATGTCTCACCTACGATGAAGCTGAGAAAACTTTGAATGAATGTCACTCTGGAGAATGTGGCTGTCATATTTCTAGGTATTCCACTGCCCAAAAGATCTTACGAGTTGGTTATTCCTGGCCTTCATTGTTTAAGGATTGCATTACTGTCATCCAGAAATGCCATGCTTGTCAAACCTACAACAATAAGATCTGATCTCACCTTGCTCCTCTTCACCATGTAGTTTTCATTGTTGTATTCACTAAATGGGGCATTGACTTCATGACATGTAACCCTCAGTTGGTCGGGGGGCATGGATACATTATTGTAGCTGTGGATTATTTCACTAAGTGGGTCAAGACAATGCCTACATTTGATAATACCAGGAAAACTGAAGTGTTATTCATATTCAATCATATCATTACTAGATTTGGTGTCCCTCAAGCCATCGTTATTGATCACGGTAGTCATTTTCATAATTTCATGATGTCTAAACTTATTGAGAAGTTGGGTCTTCTCCATGAAAACTCAACCCCCTATTATCCACAGGTCAATGGTCAGGTTGAATCATTTAACAAATTTATCACTACTATGCTTCGACGAATGGTAGGAATTCATAGGTAAAATTGGCACACGATGGTGTTCTCGACATTGTGGGCCTATTAGACATTCGTCAAGTCTTCCACGAGATTCACACCTTTTCAGTTAGTATATGGTATGGAAGCAATTTTTTCGATTGAATGTGAAATCCCATCTTTGAAACTAGTCATTGAACTTCTCCCTAACACCTCTGCTGAAGAGGAACGTCTTTTGTATTTGATGCAATTAGACGAAACCCGTCGTGATACCGCCTTAGTCATTAAAACTCAGAAAAATCATGTTAAATCCCAATATGACAAGCATGTCAAGCCACGTGTTTTTTCCTGAAGGTGATCTAGTTCTTTTTTACAAGCAAGATCGTGATTTGCTAGGGGCCAGTAAATTTGAGCCCATGTGGTGGGGTCCGTATATTGTGAAATGAGTGTTGGAGAAGGGGGCTTATGAGATGGTATATTATGATGGAGTTCCTTTGAGTGAACCCATAAATGGGATTTACTTGAAGAAGTACTATGCTTAAATCATTTTTGCATAAGTGTTGTGTATTTTTAGTGTATCATACTCTTGTATGCTTTTTTGTTTTTGGTTCCACCTTTCGACTGCTTACCTTGCATTGTGCTTGGTTTCTAGATGTTGGTGTATTCACTACCCTACATTGGCTTCGTTGATGGCGCTAGTCACATAACTAAAAACTTATCATCTGCTGCTTGGGAAATATATGCACCTACGGATGAATTAATCAGTCTACATGGTGTATGCCTTGGTCATGCAACTAAAAATATAGCGGAATACAGTGCAGTTATTGAGTTATTGAATGACGTTGTTTCACTTCGAATCCTCCATCTTATTGTATGACTTGATTCACAGTTAGTAGTCCTACAGTTGAGTAACGTTTATTCCATCCAGAGTCCTACTCTATTAAGGGTATATTTATGAATTCACCTCTTGGAACACCATTTTGATTACATTGAATATCAACACATTCCTAGATTTCTAAATACATTAACAAATGCATTGGCTAATTATGTGTTAGAAATACATTTCAGACATTTATAATATCCAATCACACTTTGCACATAAAACAAGTAAGTGTCACCCGTGAACCACAATGATATAGTCCTGTCAGGAAATAGATATCCTCGATATCTATGGTGAGTGTGTGGGCGCCCACGTGAAATGTCTGCTCGTTCACATCACACATGTGAACCAAGTACTCTAGTAGTCTCAACTGGGCTCTCATGGCCTGAATCTTGAAGAATTTTAGTAACCCACATTGTCGAAGAGCCGTAACTGTTCCTGACTCATTCCCGGTGAAGTAATCTTCTTCTTCATGCTCTCACTCATGCCATTCCAACATCTTGACCAAGGAAGACCTTCCAAGGAACCATAAGATGAGATTAGAAACATAAATTTATTTCCTGGGGGTTTTCCCTTGTCGGGTTCATCTTTTTAAATTTTGGGTTATGGTCGTCACGGGCTTGTGCTTTCACATAGTGCGACATCATCGGACCCTACCTATAGGGTCACTTGTGACGATCCTAAATCATCACAGTTCCCGATATAGGGCACTTGCAATGACCTCAACGCATGGATAACCCCTAAAAAATCAACCCAAAACATAAATTTAACCAATGAAAATCAATTTTAAAACCATGAAAAGATGAAGGAGAAGTAGATAACCTATTTTCTGGAGATGATTCGTGAAATGGTCCGTCGTGCACTCTGCAATCAACAGTTGAAAATCAAGGTGAAAAATGGCTCTGGAGCAATATTTGGGCAAAGTTACAAATGAAATGGTAAAATGTGGTTTGTTACCTATTTTATTGACCTTTATCACTTTTCATTTTGCATATTATATTATTTTTATTCTTTATCCAAACCCTAAAGTCATAACAAATTTACAAGTGATTTATTTTTGTAGATTGAAAAAGTATAGAAGTGAGACGTTGGAACAAGGGTCCGCTTTTTTGGTTATTTTTTATATATTTGTCACATGTACAGATCTTTTTAGGGTTTTTCAGGAAAAACTCTAAGTAGAGTCTTAGTTCTTTCTCATGCTCGTGAAACCATGAGAATGTAATCGAGTAGTCTTTTGTCATTTTTTTGAACTCGTATTAGTGACACGAAAAACGAAACCTATGGAGTATCCTTTAAGATCTTTTCAAGCTCCCTAAACATGAAAATATGGTTGAGCGACCTTGTTCTTTTCATGCTCGTAAAAGTATTTGAAGAAAACATACGATGAGCGATAGGTTATCACTTTTTCAGTCTTGTCAGATTTATTTACGAAAAAGGACCCGATGGAGTTCTCTTTAAAGTGTTTTTCAAACTCTCTAAAATTGAAAAACCCCTGAGTTTACTCTCTTTGGACTCATTAAACAAACATTGAAATACCCATATGGTATTGAACAAATCCTTCTTAGGGTTCGTTAAACATACTTTGAGGGATTCGTCCGAAGGATGAGATTACATCAACAAGCATATGTTATCCTCCTCAAACTTGCGTAAAAATAAAGAGGTACTTGCCAGAAATGGTGGGGGGAAATTGGGAAAGAAATGTGTCTTTGTATTTGTGTTAGTGGTAGTATTAGTCTCTCTTGAACATGACACCCCCCTTCATCATTGTATCTGAGTTGGGAAATCCATTTGTCTCTCGTTTTACCATCCACATGTCCATATGTTGGGTCCTCCTTGAGTCAATTCTTCCAAGACCATTGTCATGTCATTCATATGTTCAATAGAAGTCCAACCTAAATGAGATTTTTATCAATTCGTCCATCTGCAGTTATAAATTTTTTACCATGTCGGCATTCCCTGTGTCAGTTCTGAATCACTTCATGCTCTGACCTACCTCAAATATGTTACATATTTTGTGTCATTGATGGGGGATATATCAAGGCCCTCCTGTGACGAGTCTTTTCCTGTCGACTTCATAGGAACCCCCCAACACTCACCTATGACCCATCCATTATGGGAAGAGGAGCCAAGTAACTTAGATCACATGGAAGAAGGCTAGAAATCTCAGCAAGAAGAAAAGTTAGAAAAATTGCAAGAAGCTCCAGATAAAACTTCGCAGAAGGAGGGTTTCCAGAATTCAAACTTCACCAGAATATCAGAACAACATAGATTGGCACTTCGCCATGGCGGAGAAATACAACCGTTGGAGGCATTATGATTGTTAGACCGATTCTCCTGAACGGATAAGAAAGCAGTTATGGCCTCGAAGCTCACCATTGGATCGTTGTGACCGCGAAATAATAGATGGAAGTGCATTGATGAAAGATTTCTGACCCGTTGGAAGAGACCATTACGGTATTGTCTATTTATCCCTTTGACCCTTAGAGAACTAGTTGATTTTGCACAGTGATCATTTGAGACCTTTCCATCCATTCCATTGCATTGAGTATTTGTTCATCAGCCTGAGATATCCGATCTCGAGCGTGCATGTCGGACAAGCTCAACACTGTGGAAAAGTTAGTAGATGAAGTTTTAATTGATCTAATGGCAGAGAGAGTGATGTCCGCAAGAGTTCAAGCCTCATTGAAAAGAGGATTGCAAGCCTCCTTGTCGGCTGTTCACAGATCCGAACCATCTCGAGCTACAGAGGAGAAAAGAACCAAGCATAGAGATGACTTAGAAAATGCGAAGTTAATCCCCTCCATCCTGCCCAACTACATCCCACCTTTGGTCGGTGTGGTGAGTCATGACAGTATCTTGAGGGACTTCGACTACACATTCATCATGGCATACCTCCCGAAGGGGATACACATAGTTAGACCACAATTGGAGAGAATTCCAACTTTGAAGATTAGTGACTATAATCTAGGAGACCACAAGACCTACGACATGCTAGAGCCTCACAAGTACTTGACCAAGATGAAGGGAAAGAAATTGAATATCATTCCCCATCCATGGACCATGAACATCGCCCAGTCCACTATCCTTAACGTCATGAAAATTACACATTTTGGAAGGCACCAGGAGGTTAACGCATGCATTAAAATCCTATTTTCATGCTTCCACGGTGGTTACTTATGGCTAGATAGATGCATCACCGTTGATTCGACACTGATCCATAGGATCACTGGCCTAAGTATGCAGGGACCCAACCAATAGGAATTTTACCCTGGGAAGGCTACAGATCACGCCCTGACACAAAGGATTAAAGATACCTATGGTGATCTAGAAAAGGGGATGCGAGGCTACAAGGTAGCCTCCATATAGAATGGCACAGTGCGCCTAGCCTGCCAGATGATCATAGGAAAGCTAGTGAGAAATAATAGACCTATGTAGGTCATAGGGTTTGTTGTTGACCTCACTGGAAAATGTGTGGAGGGATTACAGATGAACTGGGCTACTTACTTAGTCAACCAGCTCAAAGTGGATTTTCGCGAAGCTCAGGATCAGGGCTATGAGTTCCATTTTATATGGCTCCTGATCCTTAATACATTTATAGATTGGGAGATGCTAAAAGGTGCGACCTTCCTTGACATTGAGTCATTCGATCCGCTTGCTGCGAAGTTCACCACGCTCTAGTATTCGAGCGATATGGCAAAACAATGGAAGTCAAACCTAGTATTCCATACCTACTACCTACATCTGAAAAGGGCTATTGAGTCGTTCCCTCGTATGACATCGAACACTCTGGATAGGTTCAGGCCCCTTATGAATTTCCTCTCAGATAGGCAATTTATATATAGCACTGCACACGCAGATGAGAGTAAAGAATATCTTTAGTCATACTATAGGATCACAGAGGAGGACCTGGAAGAAATCCCTAAGGAATGGCCTGCAGAGTTTCTATGGTTGCTGCATATAAATCCCTGTGGCTGCTGCATATAAATCTCTTCTTCCAAATCCCCATGGAGAAAAGTTGTTTTTACATCTAACTGTTCAAGATGCAAATCTTCTACTACCACAAGACTTAAAATAGTTCTAATTGAAGTCATTTTAACAATAGGAGAAA